>JAVQKG010433242.1:0-16773 GCA_036025885.1 Hypseleotris bucephala | reverse complement strand
AGCAGGAGTTTGGTTCACATTGCCGGCAGTAAGTCAGACCTGTTCCCAGTGCATGTTGGCCTCCAGCAGGGCTGCCATATGTCATCGGTTCTGTTCATAGTTTTTATGGACAGAATTTATAGGTGCAGCCGGAAGCTGGAGGGTGTCCTGTTTAGGAACCACAGGATTTCGTCTCTGCTTTTTGCAGACTATGTTGTCCTGTTAGCTTCCTCAAACCAGGACCTACAGCATACACTGGGGCAGTTTGCAGCCGGGCGTGAAGCGGGAATCAGCACCTCCAAGTCTGAGGCCATGATTCTCGACCGGAAAAGGGTGGTTTACCCTCTCCAGGTGGGTGGCTGTATCTGTCTGAATGTCCCTGCTCTCCAATGCACTTTATCAACGCCCTGATGCTGCTGCCAATACTTTGCTGTACTGATGTCATACTGTGCTAAATGTTTACACCGGGGTTATATTGGGGTTATTTATTACACTGGGTTAGGACTTTACCATTTTTTGCACTTTATCAACTACACATGTGGTACTGTGAGGCAAAAGTGCTAACCAGTGTGCCACAGTGTCCTGGTTTAGTCCTGGTTTAGTCCCGATTTAGTCCCGATTTAGTCTTGGCTTTAACCTGGTTTAGTCCCCATTAAGTCCCAATTTAGTCTTGGATTTAACCTGGTTTAGTCCCGATTTAGTCCCAGTTTAGTCCCAATTTAGTCTTGGCTTTAACTTGATTTAGTCTTAGTTTAGTTCTGATTTTAACCTGTTTTAGTCCTGGTTTAAGATCTATAGACTCTTGACCGATTTAGTCCTGGTTTACAGTAGATCTAAATTTAGCCTTGATTTAGACCTTTTTTAGTCCCGGTTTAATCCTGACTTAGTCTTTTTTAGTCCTGATTTTAACCTGATTTAATTCTGGTTTAGACTTGTTTTAATCCTGCTTTAGACTTGTTTTAGGCCCTCTTTATTTACAGACTTCCAGGGGACCCCTCCACTTCTTAGCCCCCATGTTACTACCCATCCTGCTCTCCCTGTGTTTTCGCCCGTCATTTCCCCAATAGTTCAGGCCTAGTTGAACTCTTGTGTGGGAAAAGTGTGAAGCAGTGATCCATACCGTGTGTATATATTGCGTCTATCTAAAGCGGGTGACCGGCACTCGTTTTCCGCCCCGATAGCCAAGCGCGGTGGGAACTTCCTGTAGGCAACACACTCACACAGAAGAAAATAGTCCCCCCCCAGCTAATAGACCCACACTGTAGCATTTAGCACCAGCAGAGACTAACTTAAAGCTGCACTATCTGATTTCTTTTTCCTTGTATTTTGGCAAAGATAATTAGTTAGTTATTAGTACAGCATAATAGAAGACAGAAAAAAATGAGACTTTGAGGTCACCTGTGGGCTGTGTTATAAGGGTTTTTGCTTTAGAGCGAGGGAAGGAACTGTTTAACCAATCACACGCTTTCATTGAACAGGAGCTCTCTGATTGGTCGATACATCCTTTATCCAGGACTAGAATCTATCAGGAATAATGTGAAAGAGCTATTGTTTTATTTCAAAATTTACAGCTTATTCACAGATTTTTTTTATTTTAAACAATTAAAAGCCAACTCCAGATCTCTATGGAGCTATGTCATACCTCCTGGCTTGTACATAGATCCTGATTTGTGTGAGACTGTGACTGAGGGTCATGAGGGAAAGGATTTCATAATACCTTTCATTGCCCTTTTTTATTAATATTTATATTGGCATTGTTACAGTAAAAATGACAGTGAAGAGCAGATCATGAATGAATGCACCGTATCATGATTCAAAGATAATAATAATAATGCATCGATTTTATATAGCGCTTTTCACAACTACTCAAAGACGCTTTACATTTTTTGCATTATTCATTCACTCCACAGACACACTCGGTGGTGGTAGGCTACTTGTGTAGCCACAGCTGCCCTGGGGCATACTGACAGAGGCGTGGCTGCCAGTTTGTGCCAACGGCCCCTCCGACCACCACCAATCACACAACCACACTCATTCATAGGCAATGCAGGTTAAGTGTCTTGCCCAGGGACACAACGACAATATGGGCGCGGGCAGGGATTCGAACCGGCTACCCTCCGGTTGCAGGGCGAACACCTTACCCACTGCGCTACTGCCGCCCCTTTTTATAAATTTTTTCACCAGTTGCTTTGTTTTAGCTTGAAATACACTAACACCAAATGTGGGACATTAAACATCTTTGTGTTTGGCAAAGTGTTACGAACACAGTGAAACAGTTAAAAACTAAATAGACTTTGTAATTCAACATATCTGATTAGCCACTTATATACTGTAATTTATTTTAAGCTGAAAAAGCTGTGTAATCCAATGCAAAATGGGAGATCTGCACACCAAACTTTGTATATTTTTCTGACATTACATAACATATAATTAAAATACAATGGTAAAAGATTTGCTGTCTGTTGTAGACAGGCACAAGTTAATACTAGGATCCTTTGTTTTGCTATACCGGGCGAGAGCAATGGTTTCCTAAAATGTATGGCTGCCCTGCCACTGTTTATTTCTCTAGTCCTATAAAACTGCATATGACTAACCAGGCCTTTTCTCTTTCTTGTGTTTGTGCAGGTGAGCGACTCTGTGTCTGGAACGTGAGTGCGGACATGGCTTGGATGTTCCTCTTGTCCTCATTGTCAGGACGCTGCTTAACGTCACAGATGCTCTAATAAACTGTGTGAATGAGTCTTTGCCAAGAAGCCGCTGTGCTCTTCTACCCCACCACCATGAGGAGCAAGTATTCTCTGTACTACAACAGCAGCCTGATCAAGTACTACTACATCTACGCCAAGAACATGACCAGTCAGGAGGTGGCGGACCGCATTGCACAGAAAAACACTGGACTGTCCACATTAAACATTGTTTTTGTGGTCCTATGTACCATCATTATTCTGGAGAACCTGCTGGTTCTTATCGCTGTTTTTCGCAATAAGAAGTTTCACTCAGCAATGTTCTTCTTTATTGGAAATCTAGCCTTCTCTGACCTCCTGGCTGGTTCTGCCTTTATAGCAAATATTTTTCTCTCAGGGCCAAAGACTTTTCACTTGTTCCCTGTGCAGTGGTTCATTCGAGAAGGCACAGCGTTTATAGCTTTAGCTGCTTCAGTCTTCAGTCTGTTGGCTATAGCTATTGAACGCTACATTGCCATCACAAAAGTTAAAGTGTATGGCTCCACAAAAACCTGCCGTATGTTCCTCTTGATTGGAGCGTGCTGGGTCACCTCGATCCTGCTCGGAGGACTGCCCATCCTGGGCTGGAACTGCATTGACAATCTTCCGGACTGTTCTGCGGTGTTACCACTGTACTCTAAGAAATACATCCTCTGTGTGGTGACTATTTTCAGCATCATTCTACTGTCTATTGTTATCCTGTACGTGAGGATCTATTTGATTGTACGATCCAGTCACCAGGAAGCCACAAACTCACAGGCCTATTCTCTTTTGAAAACAGTGACTATAGTGTTAGGTGTGTTCATTATGTGCTGGCTGCCAGCGTTTACCATCCTCCTGCTGGACTCTTCCTGCAGGATACAGTTCTGTCCAATCCTCAACAAAGCAGAGATATTCTTCAGCTTTGCCACTCTAAACTCAGCACTTAACCCTATCATCTACACACTGCGCAGCAAAGACATGAGGAAGGAGTTTCTGCGGGTGTTGTGCTGTTGGGGGGTGCTTCAGAGTGGACGTCCCGCTGACCGCTGCCTGGTCCCTTTAAAGAGCTCCAGTTCTCTGGAGCACTGCACCAACAAACATGAACACCAGACCACACCCATCATGGCGGACTGCACCACGTGTGTCTAATATGGTGCAAACATCAAAGACAGTGCTTGAGTGAGCATGTGTGAGACCATGAGACCAACAGAATGCTTTAGAGCAGTCTAACGTGGAGCACACAGACTGAGCACAGAGACCTAGCAATGTTGAACAAAACTGTCTCTGGATATCTTCATTTCAGACCTACAGTATACAGTCCAAATAGTCTGCATTTACAATCTGAATTCAAAGACTTCACATTCACCACACTGGTAAGGGTGGTAACACATGGGAAGTAAATCCAAAATGTAGAGGAGCAATGAGAAAATAGCCATTTTGTGGGTACTCTTATTAATTACTATGGAGATATAAGCCATTTATAGTAAACACCTGTCATAGCCTTGCTTCCTGAACAGGTAAACTGTTTTAGCCATAACCTGCAATAATATTATAGCGGGTTGTAAACTCGCACTATGTTAATGTCTTTAGAGATTGTTGTCCTTCCTAAACTTTCAACACATCTCCTTAATTTAGGAATCTCTCGGGCTTTACTGAAGGCAATGACCAACAAATTATTAAAGTGCTCCTACAGCAAACCAGGGCTATATATTCCTTATATATCCTTGCTTGAACTATTTGATTAACCACAACATACTTACACAATGTGCATACATGTAATGCATGAATTCTAACTCATTTGTAAGTGGCATGTATAATATATTCCAGTTTGGTTTTCATCACTAACACTATCCCCTTGTTCAACCTGTCCCTGTTGCTTTAACTGTTGTCTTTTGTACCTTGACTTTTCCTTTGAGGAAGGCCTTATCAGAAAGTACATTTCCCTAAATGAGTGGCACTGATAGATTTCACTTAATTAGAGCTGTCCAGCAGCTTTGACAAATGGGGCTGATGCTCCATAGACTGTGTAGCAACATAACTGTAATGTACTTTGTCTGTTTTGCCTTCCTCTTGGGCAATAGGCTGAATGTATGTATGAAGTGTTTGGAGCAGGTGCTCCACTGTTGACAGTATTAATATTTTTTAATTATCAACAACAAGCAGAAAGTGGAACGGACAGGTTTACTCTCACTGTGAAGACTGTAATAGTGATGATGCTGGTTTATACTATCCTATTAAACACATGACCGTTATAATATACATTGTTAGAATTGTGATTTTTTTGGGAGGTCACCTTCATTCTCATCCTCTTCCTTGGGCCGTAGGAAGTCCTGTTTAACTGTCCGGTTCCTGTTGTTGGGGGTTACACTAACCTTCTTCCTGTGGACACATAAAGAAAAGCTCATTGGTCCCTCAGTGTTTTAAATCGACTTAACATTTCAAACATTAAATTGTAAAAAGCACTTTGGCAGCTTCAGTGATCTATTCTTTCCAACATTTTCCAGACAGAAAAAATAATCTGTTTTCGTTGTATTGCCTGAATTGTCTTTTTTATATAAATTTATAAATAACTGTATGTTTGTACAAAGTATGTATGTATCATTTTATGTATGATTTTGTTGTATGAAATGTCTTGTGTGCAATAGCCTTGTGTGTCTAGTAGCACGCTGCCTTTTTAAACCGGTACAATCTGAAACACTAATGTAGGTACATGAATAATGTTAATTACATTCCTTTTTTTATATAAAATAAACAAAATATGAAAACGTGGCTTCATTTTGTTTTCTTCTGTGTAAAAACTGGCTCAAATTGTAATGGCAGCTGCAGGTCCAGAAATGTCTGCTTATATCTGAGAAGTCGTCACAGCATTAAAACCAAACATGCTCCAACAAGGACAGAAAACCACTCGCTTCAACATGAAATCTTGGAGCTGTGTATGCAAATGCCACTATTAATCATTGTTCGCTCATCCAGAAACCCTTTTAAATATTAAACTCTAGGCTAATAATGACATGTCTATGGTGGGAAACGGCAGATGGTGTGTGTATAAACTGCGGCACAGATGAATGAGTATTTGTAAGATAGTTTGTCTGAAATAAGCTTTGAGACAGGCCCCAAGAGATGCTTGTGCACCAGGGGGAGACTCGGGTGAAAGCATAGGCTGACTCTGAGTGGCCTTGGGAAAGTTGGGCCTGTTTCCTGTCAGACATCCAGGATTCCTGGGTGGGAACATGGCTGAATCAGCCTCAGGAGGCTGCGCTGTTGGGACACCAACCAAGTGTCTCCAGAGCACTGCAGGGTATGACATCAGACTTAACCTGAACTCGTTCATACATAAACATTTTGGTCTGATAGCACACTTGCTTGGTATGAGCTTTCCAAATTATAACAAAAACATGATCACTTTTCAAACTCCATGTTACATTTGCCAATTTATGTAATTTAGGCTAATGTAGCCTAATCTATGCAATTTATGAAACCAGGGTAGGACATAGCCTAATTTGTTATTGAACGTGATTGGCCCCTCCATCTGCATGGAAAAATTGCTCTTCTGCTAATTTAGTAGACTGAGTTAAGTGGGATTCCTTGTGCCCCTGCCTGGGTAAATTAGATGAGTAGTAATGGGATTCGATTGACTGAGCCTGCAGTGCCATCTTGTGGCAAAATGCAGATACAGTAAACGCCAGTAAACGCATTTGGACTTACACACTTGAGTTTATTCCATCCTGTCTACGCTATTCCATCCTGTCATACAAACAAATCAATGTATCACTGTGTACTTGTTGATTATATTGACTAAGTATTATTCCCAGTCTTTCGTAACGTATTTTTATTTGTGTTTATTTTATAACAGTCTTTAGTAACCTAATATAAGATTATTTTATAACTAAAGCAGTGACAATCACCCCCCGAAATGATCACATTAGAGTGAGCAGTTACCGGTTATTTTTATTTATAATTTTCGTAATCTTTATTTAAATTAACATATTCTTCTTGTTGACCAAAAAAAGTATATAGATGCATCCATGATGCTCAGATTGAAACACTTCCGCTTTGCGGCGGGTAACATTATCCATTACCAAAAGGGCTACCTTTAGTCTTTGGACATTTCATTATTTATATTTCTGAAAAATGTCATAGGTTAACATGTGATGTTTTTTGTTTTAAGCTATATTATTAATCTGTAGGCACTTAGTTTTTAACTAATTGTTTTGCAAAAGGATTGCAAGCATTGTACGTAAACGTACGTACCCACACAAAGCTAAAGTGGTACATTCCACAACACCCGGGAAAAGACGGCCCGCGCCCGAGTGCTTATAGCACCCGCTGTAAAAGACAGAGGTACGTCCAGTGTGCGTTCTTGCGGGGGCTTTTTTTTAAACTTGTTTTTACCGTTTTTAAAGATATTTGATCACTTGTCTTTGCACAGCTGTTACCATGCCAACCAGCACTTCCCTGTCACTGCCAGAGGATGTCAGGAAAAGGTAACGCTGAAATCGTGAATGTCAATAAAGCGTTGAATGGTGTGCATCCTTTTACTCAACATTAGTTGCATGTTTTAAACCAACATTAAACCAATGGACGCATTTACTGCACGTGTTCCACTACCATAGGTGTTTGTTAGCCATCTTCCGCTAGCTTTAGCCTATTCCCTTTTCTCGAGTGTTGCCGAGTTCATATTAGCCCTCATTACTGTTAGCATCTAGCTTGTCCTGTCAAAGGAAAAAAAAACAGCGTGGTGGATTTGGCGCCACTCAAGTTGTTGCAGTTGTTGTCTCACAAATCGCTACATGCCAAATCGTGTTAATTGGGGGTTAACAAGAAAAGGCTTCGCTAGAATACACTGATTTAGAAGGGACAAGAAAAATTAACTAACGTGATTATTGTCTTTGTCCGCAGGCTACAGGTGCTGGATTATGATGGAGTTTCAGAGGAGGTTAGTTTTGTTGCTAATCTATGTACTTGCAGTCAGTAAAAACTGTACTATTGTGAACGACTTTGATAGCATTCGGCGACTAGCAAATAAGTCCAAAGAATCTAAAGTAAAATCAAATTTTCTAGCTATATCAATGGCTGATCTGGAAATGAATAATTCCACTTCACCACCCATGGCCCGTTATTGCTTATTTGTGCGTTAGATGTAACACTTAAATACAAAGCCTTCAATGAATAGTATTTTAACTAAAATATCAACTTTTACAGTTGTATTGTTCAACTCCACTTTATACTGACCTCCTTTTGCCCTAATCTTATCCCACAAAATGTGTCTTTGGCCAGGCACTTCTCCTATTTATTCTTATACATTTGACATTGTTTACATTTTAGGACCAGGTGAAAGAGAAACTGAAGTTGGTGCAGAACTTTCTAGATGCCAGTGCTCAGGATCAGCTCAAGAGTCTGAAAGACAGGATGACAAGCTCAGAGATTTCAAAGGTTTGTGAATTTATCTGTGATGTCATTGAAAATTGCTGATTTTCTTACAACTTGACCTTTGTGACTTTAGGAAGTCTATTTCTCCAAAGTAAAAGCTGTGTTGGGAAAGGAACTTTCTCTTGAAAATGGCTCACACACTGATGGTTTGGAGCAGAACGGAAAAACGAATGGCTTCACAAATGGTTCCCACAAAGATGGAGACAATGGTGATGTAACTATGGAGGATGATGAGACTGAGGCTGTTAAATCTCCCAGCGCTCCCAAAGGAAAAGGCCGCAAGAGCAAGGCAAACTCTGATTCTAAAAGTTGGTTTAATTTTAGTTTTAGTTTGATGGCAAAATATAAGTGAGCATTTTATTATAATCACATACCTTTGCATTTAGAGTCTCCAGCAAGTTCCAGAGTTACAAGAAATGGTGGCAAACAACCAACAATTATGTCAATGTTTTCAAAAGTGTGAGTATACTGTCTTCACATTGTCTTATTACAAAATGCTTCTGTGTTTTAAGCTTGATTTCTATTTAGACAAAAGCGGAAGTCTGAGGACCTGACTGAGGCTACAAACGGGCATGAAGAAGAAAAGAAAGATAATGACACTGAGGAGGCGGTAACCACTGCTCATGTATTCAGAATGGCTGAATTGCTAGTTGGATGGACTAAGAACATTGTACTTTTTTATATTGTAGTGCCGTGAGGAAAAGCGACTCAAAGTAGAATCTGATGAGAAGTAAGTAATGATACCTTTTGATTTTTACTGATATTCTCTTCAAATAACACACATTTCAATTTGTCTAATTTCAGACCTGTCCAGGAATCAAAGACTGACGTTACAAAGACAGTTGCTACTGCAAAGGTAGTTATATTATTTTAGGTTATGGTAAAATTCTTGAAGTGTGATTATAAGTTTACATGTTTTGACAGACACCACCACCTAAATGTCCAGACTGTAGACAGTACCTGGATGACTCCGACCTGAAATTCTTTCAAGGAGATCCGGACAATGCTGTAAGAAATGTTTATAAATTAGGCTTAGTCTTTAAGTAACTGTACTCTTTATTAACGCCCTTTTTTTTTAGCTGGAAGAGCCAGAAATGTTGACTGATGAGCGACTTTCTCTGTTTGACTCGAATGAGGATGGATTTGAGAGCTACGAGGAGCTGCCACAGCACAAAATAACAAATTTCAGGTTTGTGACTTTTCACTGATATCTGTATTTTAGTTCGTAGTTTTAACATTTCAATTTCTTGCAGTGTTTATGACAAGCGCGGTCACCTTTGCCCATTTGACTCTGGATTGATTGAGAAGAATGTGGAGCTTTACTTCAGCTGTGTTGTCAAACCAATCTTTGATGATAATCCATGCATGGATGGTAGGAAAGCTGATTCCTGTAACATAATACACTGTGCGCATTATAACATCTGGTAACCTGGCTGACCTTTTCTTCAGGTGGTGTTCCTGCAAAAAAACTGGGACCCATCAATGCCTGGTGGATCACTGGCTTTGATGGTGGAGAGAAAGCACTTATTGGTTTCACCACAGGTAATTATTTCAGAGCAGCACAGAGTTTATGAAAATGTTTTAACAGTGACATTAACCTGTTGTTTACATTCTAGCCTTTGCTGATTACATCCTGATGCAGCCTAGTGAGGAGTATTCTCCCATCTTTGCCTTGATGCAGGAGAAAATCTACATCAGCAAAATAGTCGTAGAGTTCCTCCAGAAAAATCCTGATGTATCTTATGAAGACCTTCTGAACAAGATTGAAGTGAGATTTAAACATGTTTTCTGTGTATAGCTTCTCTGTTTGTGTTTTAATACAATATAACTAGGTTATAGTACACATTTCATCATAGTTAATTTTACTTCATCATGTTTCCCATCAGACCGCTGTGCCTCCGGCTGGACTAAATTTCAACTGCTTCACTGAAGACACTTTGCTGCGACACGCACAGTTCGTGGTGGAGCAGGTGGAGAGCTATGATGAAGCAGGTGACTCAGATGAACAGCCCATCATAGTCACTCCCTGCATGAGAGACCTCATCAAGCTCGCAGGAGTCACACTTGGAAAAAGGTCTGGTAAAAAAACAAACAAATCTAAACAAATTCTACTTTCTCATGTCACGGTTATGTTACTTTTAGTTTTTTGGTATATGATCAATTAAAGCATTTATTGCTTTATTCTGCTTCTTGTTCTCTAACCTCCTCCCAACATTTCCTAATGCAGCATGCTGCAGTTCTGGTAGGTAGGCCTTGCTGTAAATCTTAGTTTTATGCTTTTGTGTGGTGCTGTAGGTGTGAAGCATCCATTTACCATTCCATGCCAGCCATTTTCCTGCCATACATAGATTTAAAAGTAAATGGGACCCCAATATTTGCCCATTCACCATTTAATGTGTTGAATGTTATTGTTATTAATGTTAGTAGGAAGTTGCACAGTAAATCTGTTTGCTTTGCTCTGTTACTTTTGCATGGCGTATGTCATTGCTTATTCTACTAAATAAATCATGTGCTAAAACTGTTGTTTAAACAACAGGAGAGCGGCGAGAAGACAAGCTATTCGACATCCTACAAAGATCGAGAAGGACAGCAAGGGCCCAACAAAAGCCACCACAACCAAACTCGTCTACCAGATCTTTGATACCTTCTTCTCTGACCAGATTGACCAGAATGATAAAGAGAATGGTCCACTCAAACGGCAGCGCTGTGGCGTTTGTGAGGTAAATTCCAAAATTCAGTTCTGCTCAAAAGGAGTAGGACATAGATAAACGCCTACTCCTGTTGTGAAACTCTGAATGTAAAGTTAAATGAGGTAACACATTATTTTCTCTGCCTGTGTTCAGGTTTGTCAGTCTCCAGACTGCGGAAAGTGTACTGCCTGTAAAGACATGATCAAATTTGGAGGAAGTGGCAAAAGCAAGCAGGCTTGCAAGCAGAGAAGGTACATTTAGCAAGTTTTCACTCAAGTGCATGATTGTTGCATGTTTTGTACACTGCTATACTACAGACCAAATTACTTACATTATTTTTTTCATATAGATGCCCTAACCTTGCAGTTAAAGAAGCTGAAGATGATGAAAACATCGAGGAGGAAGATGTTCCTGTCGTGAAATCTAAAAAGACTTCTCCAGCAAGAAAGAAGCAGAGCCAGTCCAAACTATCATGGATCGGAGAGCCTATTAAGGTTAGAACTTATAATGTAAAAACCTTAGTCTTCCGCTATATTGCTACTTAATGGTCAATGAGCATAACCAAAAGCATATTTTGACAAATGGATCAAATTTTACAATTCTGTTTGGGCCACCTTGAGTATTGACTTATCTCTTCTTAAATCTTTTCAACACATTGTCAGGTGGAGGGAAAGAAGCAGTACTACAGAAAGGTCTGTGTGAACGATGAAGAGCTTGAGGTGGGAGACTGCGTTTCTGTGTTGTCAGAAGACACCTCCACTCCTCAGTATTTGGCCAGGTATAAAAATATTAAATGTGAATTATATTGCGTGGGTTGTTTTGAGGTGAAACTTAGGCTCTTTAACGGTGCATGTATTCTCAGGATCACATCACTGTGGGAGACTAATAATGAGAAGATGTTCCACGCTCACTGGTTTCTACGTGGAGCCAACACTGTGCTTGGAGAGTCCTCAGACCCACTCGAACTGGTTCTTACGGATGAGTGTGAAGACATGCAGCTCAGTTATATCCAAGGCCAAGTCAACGTCATGTACAAGGCTCCATCTGAAAACTGGTTTATGGAGGTAAATTGGTACCTCTTTATTTTCACTTGATCTCGCTACAAACTACTATTGAATTAAGTAGAGATGCACCGTTCTGGCTTTTTCAGTCCCAATACCAATCTCGAGGTCCAACTTTTGAGCCTCGATTGGCACAGATATTGAATCTGATATCGGTGCATCCTTAGAGTTAAGTGGTTTGTGTTTTAGGGTGGCGTGGATGTTGACTTGAAAGTGATTGAGGACGATGGCAAGAGTTTCTTTTACCAGTTTTGGTATGATCCAGACCACGCCCGCTTTGAAACGCCCCCTGTAACCATCCCATCTGAGGACTGCAAATTCAAGTAAGGACCATTATTAAAAATGCATTTTACATAAAATTTAAAAGGTTTAATTTAATTTTGTGTATGTATTGCTTTGTTTAGGTTCTGTAGCAGCTGCGCCAGAAACAAAGAAAAAGAGGAGCAGGAAACGCCTCGGGCATTTGAACCTTTGGAAAATGAAGGTGAAAATACAAAAGTGCTGTATGCTCTGGCTTGTTATAAAGGCCTGCAGTTCAAAGTGGGAGATGGTGTCTACCTGCCGCCAGACGCTTTCAGTTTCAGGTACGATTAAAACATTTAGGTAGCAATTTTTGGGGGGGGAATTACAATAAATGACAAACTTTAATTGCTGCTTTAGTGTAAAACCTGCCAGTCCAGTTAAGCGCTCTCACCGAAAAGAAGATGTAGATGAAGACTTGTATCCCGAGTATTACAGGAAGTCCTCAGATTACATCAAGGGTTCAAATCTGGACGCTCCAGCACCATTCCGCATCGGTCGCATCAAGGAGATCTTCTGTCACAGGAGAAGCAACGGGAAACCAGACACTACCGAGGTGAAACTTAGGCTCTACAAGCTTTACAGGTAAATACTCCAAATTACTTTAGTGGTAAGTTAATCTTATAGTATTTTTGCAGAAATTGAAAACTTGTCTTTTATTTAGGCCTGAAAACACACACAAAGGCGTCAAAGGCAGTTACCACACAGATATTAATCAGCTGTATTGGAGCGATGAAGAGGTGACTGTAAGCATGTCTGAGGTGCTCGGGCGCTGTCAAGTGGAATATGGAGAAGATCTCAATGAATCAGTCCAGGAGTATTCAAGTGCAGGACCAGACCGCTTTTACTTTCTTGAGGTACATGCGGCACCTGCTTAGAAATTACTATAGGCAATGTTCTACTTACCTCAACAATAGGTTTGTCTGGTTATGGAAAAAGTAATTGAAAAATTGTGTTATTTTCAGGCCTATAATCCAAAAGGAAAAAGCTTTGAAGATCCACCAAACCATGCTCGCTCTGCTGTCCATAAAGGAAAAGGAAAGGGCAAAGGAAAAGGTAAACTGCAACATGAGAAGAAATAAAAATGATAGAATAAGCGATATTAAACTTGTTTGTTTGCTCCCAGGGAAAGGTAAAGGGAAGGGGGCTGCAGCACAAGAAGCACAGGAGTCTCAGAATGAACCGGTCAAACTGCCTAAATACCGCACACTGGACGTCTTCTCCGGCTGCGGTGGACTTTCTGAAGGCTTCCATCAGGCTGGCAAGTTTAAGTCTTATTTCACTGATCCAACACAAAAGTCTTTAAATAATAAGTCTTCAAAATCCAATCCACTTTATTTATTTAGCACATTTTATAAACATAAGCAGTTTCCAAAGTGCTGCACAAAAAATTAAACAATGCAAGAGAACTAATGTTATATTAATCAATAATAAGAGACAGTAGTTTTACTGAAAAACAAACTATACTAAAATAGCAATAAATACAGAATAATAAAAAACTAAAATCAATCACAATAAATAGGTGTAAAATGTAATGGATTTATATCATAATCACTAGTTTTCATATTTCCAAAGCTAATGGATTGATGTGGCCAGTTGCATTAACAAGCATTTAGGTCTTATATTTATGTGGAAAACCTTGACACTCGCCTGATAAACCTAATTTCTTTTATTTTCCCCAGGCATCTCCGAGACGCTGTGGGCCATTGAGATGTGGGAGCCGGCTGCTCAGGCCTTTAGGCTCAATAACCCTGGCACTACAGTGTTCACCGAGGACTGCAACGTGTTACTGAAACTGGTCATGTCCGGAGAGAAGACCAACTCACTCGGACAGAAGTTGCCACAGAAGGGAGACGTGGAGATGCTCTGTGGAGGGCCTCCGTGCCAAGGCTTCAGTGGCATGAACCGCTTCAACTCCCGCACTTACTCCAAATTCAAGAACTCACTAGTGGTCTCCTATCTGAGGTCGGTATAAACTGTAATTATTGTATTGGTAAATTGTTAGTTATACTACTACAAATGCCCTTTTTCTGTTGCAGTTACTGTGATTACTACAGACCCAGGTTTTTTCTACTTGAGAACGTGAGGAACTTTGTCTCATTCAAAAGCTCCATGGTCCTGAAACTGACTCTCCGCTGTCTCGTGCGAATGGGCTATCAGTGTACCTTTGGAGTACTTCAGGTTTGTAGAGAAAATGCATGCATGTCTCCCCTAAGTTGCATTATTCATTTAAATAGTCCTAATCTGTTTGCTTGTGTTTTAGGCTGGTCAGTATGGTGTTGCCCAAACTCGCAGAAGGGCCATCATCCTTGCTGCAGCGCCCGGAGAGAAGCTGCCTCACTATCCAGAGCCACTACACGTCTTTGCACCAAGAGCTTGTTCACTCAATGTGGTGGTTGATGAGAAGAAATACGTCAGTAATGTCACACGGTAAAGCTTTGCAGATTTGAGGCAGAAAGTCCTTAGTTACTGCCGACTGGACTAAATGATGTGTTTTTGTGCAGTGGTAATGGTGGAATATACAGAACAATCACCGTACGAGACGCCATGTCTGATCTGCCCGAGATTCGAAACGGTGCGGCAGCGTTGGAGATCTCCTACAACGGGGAGCCTCAGTCCTGGTTCCAGAGACAGATCAGAGGCACACAGTATCAGCCCATCCTCAAAGACCACATCTGCAAGGTCTGTAGTTTAGTGACGTTTGAATTAGAACTGAGATGAGTAAATTTGAAATTTTAATTAATAAATTATAATACTGTGAACTTACTCAGATTACATAAGCTTTTTGTGAACAGATATTGCAATTGCTAATCTTTAAAAAACTGCAATTTGTTTTATTGTGTAGATGTTATTCAAATGTGATTATGTAGAAATGTGTTTATTTAGTGTTTTACTAAGGTCTATGACTGAAACATTCCAGTTCTAATGCTTATCCCTATCAGGACATGAGTGCTCTGGTGGAAGGCCGAATGCGACACATCCCGCTGGCCCCTGGCTCAGACTGGAGAGACCTGCCTAACCTCGAAGTCCGTCTGAAAGATGGTACAGTGACAAAGAAACTGCGCTACACTCACGCAGACAAGAAGAACGGACGCAGCAGCACTGGGGCCCTGAGAGGAGTGTGCACTTGTTCAGGAGGTAGGGGCCACTGTTTATAATGCAGATTGGTAACATTTATTTTAAGGGTGAAACTAAAAGTGTATATTGTCTTTCAGGAAAGCCATGCGACCCTGCAGACAGACAGTTCAACACACTGATCCCATGGTGCCTCCCTCATACTGGAAACAGACACAACCACTGGGCAGGACTGTACGGCCGACTGGAGTGGGACGGATTCTTTAGCACCACTGTGACCAATCCTGAGCCCATGGGCAAACAGGTAAAACAATTGAAATAAACCATCTAGGCATAACTACTTGGGTCACATCTAAATGGTAAATGATGTAACATCTCAGGGCCGTGTGCTGCATCCGGAGCAGCACAGAGTGGTCAGTGTGAGGGAGTGCGCCCGCTCTCAAGGCTTCCCTGACACCTACCGCTTCTTTGGAAACGTCCTGGATAAACACAGACAGGTAAAGACAGATGCTACAGTACATGTGTGCACTTACATGCCTATAAGCAAAAAAATTATGTTATGTGCTTACAGACTTAAAAACTGTATTTTATCACTGGGCTATTAGCACCATGAATATACACTGACTGATTAACTAATTGCTTGCACTGATTGAGACATTGAAATTTCATTGCACTTGTGAATTGACAAAGCTTCTGCTTCTTATTCAGGTGGGAAATGCAGTGCCTCCTCCACTGAGCAAAGCCATAGGCATGGAGATTAAAAAGTGCATCTTGGAGAGGGTGAAAGACAAAGGAACAGGTGAGTTGTTGTTCTCCTGTCTTGTAACACAAAGTTGGCATATTTCTAACTTTTATTTCTTTGCAGAAAATGTCAAACAAGAAAAGATGGAAGTCTGATTAATTGTGCCCTGGGCATAAATAAGTTCTATTAATTTTAATGTTGGCTGTTGCCATTTATTTTATGAGCTGTTTGTCACATTTGTGCTCTATCATTCCATGTTTTAATGTGCTTTTAATCATGTTAATTGTTTGCCTGATGTGGAATGAAATGTATGTAGTTTTATGTGTAATATTTCAATTAAAGCTCTTATGAAATTGGTTTCTAATGTAATTGTCAAATTGTATTTTTTTTTTCTTCTTAATTGGAAGATTAAATTGAGAGTAACTAATTAGGCCTTTGCTGGAAAAAGTCAACTTGCTTTAATTAGTTTTTTTCCTTATAGTAGATACCACTAAAACCTGTCTGGCAGACTACCTGGTATAATTAAGCATAGTTCTCCAACCACTCCATTAAATGCCTTATTTACTTACTGTATTCATTCACTATATTAAAATATCTGTTCAAGAATTGAGAAATCACTAGGATAATGTAAATTCAGAGTTTGAATCATAATGCCCAGGTATTCAAGGTCATTTTATCAACCAATACTCAACTAATGGGTTCTTTGACTATAAAATTGAAGTTGTGAACTGGTTAGTATTATTGGATGATTCTCTAAAGAATGTAGTATCGAAACAGCTCAGATACTGATT
>JAVQKG010432890.1:0-24346 GCA_036025885.1 Hypseleotris bucephala | reverse complement strand
TATGATTCTTGAGTGAAAATACTGTATAATATTTGTTTTATGTGGTATATAAAATAAGTGTGTTATATTGTCCGACCACAGATCACTGTCTTTGTGACATTTTGTTGTATAATATCCCATTATGTGTTCAGGCTTTGAAGGAAGAGTACAGCAGGAACCCCTCCCCTAAACTACTGAAAGATATCCAGGAAGCTAAAAAACACATTCCTCAGCTGCAGGGTCAGCTCTTCAAGGGCACTAGTTTAACACAGGTAATTTTACCACTAGTTTTATGTAGATGACATAATGTTTTAACACTACAACAATAACTCTGATTATTCTGTGGAGTGCCCATTGTCCCAGACAAATAATAGTCTTAATCGGGGGATTAGTCTTTCTCTGTTGGAGACCTCTCCTTTGTGTCTGTGTGACAGTCTTTGCTGTAGGGCAATTATATTTTTATTGCATTATAGAATTGTAAATGTAATTTAGTGAGTTTAGTATTTTGGTAAATCTTTGCTGTTGTTTTCAGGAGGCTGTTCCAAGTGGAGATGCAGATGATGGTAGCACATTTGAAACAGAGCACACATTCACCTCTAAAGGAGACAATAGCACAGATCTGTCCTGGAGCAGCACTCCTGTAAGCCTTTACATCAACCATAACATGCCCTTCATTCATCCATTCTCAATTGATAGAAAGTATCTTGTTTTTTATTTGTTTCCAGACTTCTCGAGGATGTGGGCCTGGATCTCCGGAGCCTCAGCGTCCACGAGAACCCTCCTGTCCCAGTCCAAAGAGCACACCTCGCAACAGCTTCAACTCTTGCCACTCCCCAGAGGCAGAAGATGCTAATGACTTGGTACTTTTTAACACTGATTTTCCTCAGAAACTTTCAAATTGATTTTTAAAAAAATTCTTTGAACACTAATTGAACTGTTGTCTTGCAGGACTCTCTGTCTCCAAGCGCAGTCAGCAGTCCATCATCCTCTCGAATGGTCTCACAAATCATTGGGGCGGAGGATGACTATTTTGATTCAGACCAAGAACAGGTATTAATAAAATCTTAATAAATTTGAGTATATGTGTACATTTAACATGAGACATATCAAACTAAATCTATTTTATTCTCACAGACAAATGGCCAGTGTAACAGCTTTAATAGCATTGAGCAGCTTAAGTCTCGTCCTGCTCACCTCGCAGCTTTTTTGCACCATGTAATTTCTCAGTTTGATCCCGCTCCTGTTGTAAGAACCTTTTTTTAATGAAATATACTGCGGACTATACATTGCACTTAATACACATGACTCATTATTTTACTGTGCTTACTCTTTAGCTGTGCTACCTCTATGCTGACCTTTACAAGCAAACCAACTCCAAAGAGACCAGACGAGTGTTCATGGACCTCCACAGTTTTTTTGTTGATCGAGGAGCTGTAAGTTTGTCTTTCTTTTTTTGTTAAGCTTTTGCAGAAAATGTAGCAACATTGAAACAGTTTATTTTATATATTTCTTTCAGAACCTTAAAGTTGCTGTTCCAGAATCAATATCTTCTGATCTTGGTAAGTAGAAGGTTCAGTGCTTCAGCTACATTTGAAGACATGTCTGTTATCACAATTTAGTTCTCAGCCCGCACCTTCTTCCTTCCACTTTAGTCCCCTTAGGTTAATAACGCAATCAGCCATGCACTATAAGGTTTTAAAAATCATATGCTCTGCTGGTTTGGAAAGTATTGCATCTTAAATAGCACACGTTGAGTGAGCACTTAAAATAATCCTTTAAAGACTTGGGGCAAATTACAAGTGAATGTTTGTGCTCCTGTAGACCGAAGGCGGACAGAACTGATCCCTGAAGAAATAAACAGACAGCATGTTCAAACACTACAAGACTCTTTACTTCCTGACATCCAGAAAAACCTGGAGGATTTCAGGTATGGTTTTCCATTTCAACTTTTATTTTAAGGTTGAAATAATAATGTTGTCATTAAACCACATGAACTAATTTCAAGAAATCATAATAGGAATAGAATAAGAAAGTCTTTAACTGTTTTGCTACTGTGTTTGCAGGCAGAAGCGCAGTATGGGTTTAACAGTGGCTGAAGGAGAACTGTCTCGATTGGACCAAGAGAGAATCAGAGATCGAGTGACTCTGGAGCGAGAGCGTTCTTATGCTGAAAACATTATCACAAAGATAGATGATATCTTGTACGTAACACTTGTACACATCATCGTTTGTAATATAGATGCTGTCGTAATACTCATCGTTAACCGTTTGTTTACAGATTAAGTACACAGAATGCAGAGGAAGATAAATGGTAAGCAATGTATTTGTTTGTGTTTTAAAATTAAATTAATCAAATTTATTAATGGTTGAATTTTGGGTGTCAGGGCCTCCTTTGCCCACATTCCAGGGAGGTTATACATTTAGCCTGACTGACTGTAGCCACTGATTAACACATGGAGCACTTGAGAAGCAAAAAATCTTGTTAATTTATGGATTGTGTTTGTAATAAATAATTTAAACTGAGACGGAGCTGTATGAAATGCCATATGGCTGCAGAATCCTCCAGATGGTTTGTAGAAAAACTGAAAAGAACTAATATGACATATGGCACGATGTTTATAATTTCTTCCAACTGAAGTGGAGTCTCTGGTTTGATTTTAGCACTACAATGCAGTATGTCATTTATACATACATGAAGCACCTTGGTGTGAGGGTCAAGGAGCCCCGCAGTCTGGAATCCAAATGGGTCCGGATAAATTTTCTTCCCAAAATAAAGGTATCTAATCTACTTTTAACTATTAGTGCATTATTTCCTAAAATTCTCCTATCTTTCTAATAATCTATAATCAATCTTTAAATAGAGAAGTATAAAGACTGAAAAAGAGGGAGAGGAGAAAGTAAAGAAAAGATTTCCCAGTATCCTTGGACCACAGCGTCGGCCGAGTCGTATTGAAGCAGCCTCAGGTCAGTTCAGACTCCTAGAACAATGTTTTTAAATGTAAGCTCTCTCCCACATTTTGGTATTCATTGGTCCTAATTGTAGTAGGTAAAGCTGATGGTGGTCGCCCCAGGCCACAGAAGCAGTTGTCTCAGCCCACGCTTGGTGCGAGTGAGCACACAGAAGGTGGTCGTCTTCGAGGAAGCCAGTCAAGTGAGGGCTCAGAGCTCGTACACTCCATGTCCCTAACAACATCATCCCCGGGCAGTGCCTTAGACACCAGTAAAGACACTGATATGGGTATGTGGATGGTTCATTCTTTTAACCATCACCACCACCATTTAGTTTCATTTTTAACTTAATACTTGCTCTCTAGGTGGGACTCCAACCTCAGGTCCCCCAAGGCTGAGCGATGGGCTCCAGTCTGATCCACTGGACGGGTTAACCTATCCTGCTTCACAATTTGACCTCTACAGTATTGACCAACTCCAGGAAGAGGACAGGGAGGGCGACAGGTGTGTTTCATTGAAAATATAAAGTAAATTCTTATTTTTTTTAAATGATTAAAATATCTTCAATCATCCTAATGTCATTGTAGAATACATGATGGAACTCCAAAAGCACTAAGAAGGTTAGGAGATAGTGTCTTATTGAATCTCTCTTTTATAAAACTGAAGTCAATGTGAATAAAATTTGCGGATTTGCATTACTATTTGTTGTTTTAGGCTGGATGGACTTGGCGGAGCTGATGTCCAGAGTGAAGACGACCAGGGAACAGACTCAGAACACGACCCCCTGAACTGGCAGCAGTTAGTGGGACGTGAAGTACTCGCTGGGCTCAGGCCTCATGAAATAAAGAGACAAGAGGTTATCAATGGTGAGAACTGACAGCATTATTTCACATTATTAAGTCTAATGGATCCTATTTCAACAACTTGTCCCTCTGTTTTCAGAGTTGTTCCAGACTGAGCGTGCACATGTGAGGATGCTGAAAGTGTTGGACCATGTTTTCTACCAGAAACTTTCCAAAGAGGCTATTTTACCCCCAGCTGACATCAAGAACATCTTTACAAATCTCGAGGAGATTCTCCAGTTACATGGTATAGCCCCAGACACTACTAATGTATTAACTCAAATGTATGCTCATTCAAAGAATATGTAAACGAAGTCAATAAAGCTGATTGTTGTTGAGCTTTTTTAGGTTATGCTTGTATTCTGTACACATGGTGATTGTGCATTTTTACATTTCAGTTTCAATACTTGAGCAAATGGCAGCCATTCGAAAGAGCAATGAGTCTTCAGTAATTGATCAGATAGGAGATGACTTGCTCTCTTGGGTGAGTACAATTTCCAGGCCAAAATTGTATTTCCTCTTTCATGCATTTTCTTATATTGAATGGATTTCAAGATGACTGATGGGGCAGAAAAATATATTGTGCTCCAAGTTATTGAACTATGCCCAAAGATGCTTTGCTTTGCTAAAATATAATGGTGTGAGATTGTTTCAATTCTGCTTCTCCTTTGTTTGAAACAGTATGTGTACTTTGTAACTTTTTCATTTACTGAACTTGTATCTCCAAGGTCTTAGAAGTATTAAAAGTGGTACATTTTATAGTGGCAAAACCGATTGCTTTAACATATTTTATGACCAGGTATTAAATTTTGTGTTTTAGATGTAAAAAGGCCTTGTACATGTGCAACAAGAAGCTCTTACTTGACAAAAATGAGTGACTGAGGTGTTTTTTTTGCTTTATGCTGCATGGGAACAGTTCAGCGACGGAGAGGAAGAAAAGATCAAGCTGGCAGTGGGGACATTCTGCAGCAACCAGCCGTTTGCTCTAGAGATCATCAAGACCAGACAGAAAAAGGACTCGCGCTTCACTTCATTTATCCAGGTAATCACAGGTTCAGCTCCTGTTATTATACAGTATAGTTTGACTTTCATATATCTAATTCAGTATCAGGTGTTAATAGATAAATAAATGTGTAATAAATGTGCATTTAAAATATGTAAAGTTTTATTTTGATATTCAAGTTTAGAGTCCTTGAATATAGATGTCCATGTTTTTCTTCTTTCATAGGAGGCTGAGAGTAACAGACAGTGTCGTAGACTGCAGCTCAAAGACATCATTCCTGTGGAGATGCTGAGGCTCACCAAGTACCCTCTGCTGCTGGACAACATTGCAAAGTACACAGGTACCACAAGCCTCTTTCTACTGTTTACATTACAGTTCTGTTCAAATCACAGGCTTTACAGTGCTTCAGTGGAAAAATATCCATATTATATCCGTAATAATAAATATCCGTAAAATAGTAATGCAATGCAATAGTAATGAATTGTGTTAAAGTGGTTTTGTAAAAAGAAATTTTAAAAATGGTCGCAAGTTTATAGAGCACCTTTCATGTACAAGACATTGTTATAAAAACAAGAATTTGACTATAAACACAATAATACAGTAATTCAATTAGGGCATAGATTAAAAACATACATAAGAAGAGAACCGATTGTCCACAGGCAATAAAAAACATAAAGTATATACAAGGTTTAATCGTATAGCTAAATTAAAAAGATTAGTGCATAATTTGAACTGTATACTATGTTTTTAGGTACCAATGCAGTTTTAGTTTTATAGAAGGGTAAAGCTGGATTCAAGGCTGCCAGGGGCAACACTCTCACTAATGGTGAATTAAAAGACAAATGTGGAGATTATCACTTTAATGATGCTCAAGTGGTAATACATATTTTGAGAAATGTCCTTCCCGTCATTTGGTCCATTATTTTAGCTTTCACTGGGGTTTGGAGTGCCACAGAGAGGACGAGCTAAGGATAAAGTATAACCAGCTATTATAAGATCTTAATGCCTTCCTTCTTTATCATAATTCTTGTAAGTAATGTTGCGTTAATGAAGGGGGAAATATCCATTTGTCTGACAGTCCCCCCTGAACTGAGTAGGCTGTACCTCTTATTTAATGTCTTAATGTCTCACAGATAATGCAGTAGAAAAGGACAAAGTAAAGCAGGCTGCAGATTGCTGTAGAAAGATTCTCAATCACGTCAACCAGGCTGTGAAGGAGTCTGAGGACAAGCAGGTAATTAGTTATTTCTGTTTTACTTCATGTCTTTATTTCCTTTGAGTTTTCTCATTATATTTTATCCTATACTACAACTCACAGCACCTTTTTCATGTACCTATTTAATCGTTTTCACTGTGCCCTTCTCTACCGCTCTTCAGAGGTTAGAGGACTACCAAAGAAGATTAGACCTTTCGTCTCTAAAGCAAACAGACAACCCCATGATCTTGGAGCTAAAGGTGTGTTATGTTTGACTAAAAGCAATGGGCAATGACTCTACACTTGGAAATATATATTCATAGAAATGTATTTCATGTACAGAAAAAATATTAGCTATAGAAGTAAAGGCTTTCCTCCACAGATAAGCAGATGTAACACCAGCTTTGTCTTCTTTCTATTAGAACCTGGATCTTACAAAAAAAATGTTGGTGCACGAGGGACCATTGTCATGGAAAGTGAACAGGGACAAAACAATAGGTTTGTAGCTGCCATTGTGTGAGATTTAGAGCTTACAATAGAACACCATCACATACAGCTCTGGTTCTTGTAATGTTTTTCACACAATGTTTCTGTCCTATACCTTTTCAGAGCTGTATACCCTTCTTCTGGGGGACATTCTCGTTTTGCTTCAAAAACAAGATGAACGTCTTATCCTTAAGTGTCACAGTAAAAACTTAGCCGGTACAGCGGATACTAAACATATCTTCAGTCCCATTATCAAACTCAACACTGTGTTGGTGCGATCAGTGGCTACAGGTCAGTTATCTTTTTACATTAATATGATCAGTCAATTTGAATGTGCTGTGCAGATGTTTTATGCAAGAAGAAGAGTAACTTAAAAAAAACATTTTACAGTATCTTTCCAATGTGTATTTTTTGTCTTTCCTTTTTTATAAATAAGAGAAAAACTAAATTGCATTGCTATTGTCCTCAAACGTGCTTTTACCATTTGCACCTTACATTGCATTATATCAATGTTTTATGGTGAAAAACTGGAAATACTAAATAATAACTGATGGTTCCACTCTCCTCCAGACAACAAGTCTTTCTTTGTCCTGTCAATGTCAGACAACGGAGCCCAGATTTATGAGCTGATGGCTCCCACAGTCTCAGACCAGAGAACGTAAATAGACATCTTTGTATTTTTATTTGACACTTTTTTATTATTTGACATCTTACAACGTTTTATGTTCTGTTTTTCCTTCAAGGTGGCAGCGACTGATCAGCCAAAGAGCGGAGGCCATGAAAGTCAAACCTCATAACGTCATACCTTTACCTCAGTCTGAGTAAGCCACTTTTATTCCAGAGATATTTTAGTAAAAAAAAAAAGAACTGTGATTCTTTGATTAACACAGATTCTTTCCTTTGTGTCAGTGGGGAGCGAGATGGTGTAGAAATCATTACAGCAGGTGTTTCCAGACTAAGCCGAGACGCCGACCGCACATCTACCGGAAGCACTCAGTCCACAGGTAACTGGAGATGATTATAGACCAATTGATACTTATAAAACCTGCGCCTCCAGATCCACTACAATTTTCACAATTATTCCTTCTTACATCTCTGTAATTACCTCCTCAGAAAAAGAGAACAGCCCATCATCCAGGAGCGCCATGCAAAGTTCATTTTCAGGGAACAATCCATTTGAAGTAATCAAGACAGAGAAAGAGGAGGAGGAGGAAGGGTTTGTGGACCCGGACATGGCTTTCCAAGAGGACAGCAGAGAGGGAGACTCGTTCAACATGTATCCTTCTAAGGCGGACGAAGCACTGAAAACATGTAAGGTCCTACATTTTTAGAAAGAATTGCATTGCAGCTACAAATTACATCATAAACTACACCATTAGATAAGTTATCTAAAAGAAAATGAGACTTTAAAACCTTCTGTGGGCACTATTATAATAAAACCCTCTGTGGACACTATTATAAGGAATTTTGTCTCTCTAGAGCTGGAATATATTATTATATTAGAACATATAGAATTAATGTGGGGGAGCTGATGCTTTATTCAAATATTCACAGCTTATTCACAACTATTATGTTTTAGTTTAAAAATATATAATATATAATAAAACCCCACCTCCAGACTGCTGCTCCCTATTCTCAGACAAAGCAGTGTGTGCTCCATGTGTGAGACCATGATAGAGGGAAGAGAGGAAGAGAGGAAACTTAAATGTCAAGTAGTGCATTTTAATCATTCCTGTCATTACATTCACAGTGGCGGCTTTGAAGCAGGTGTTGGTGACCCAGCTGATGTCACAGGAGGCTTGTGAAAGAACCAAGCGTTCGTCAGGCGCTCGTATCCTCAGGACCACCTCTCTGCGGACCCCAGTGGACAGCCGCGCTCGAGTCCTGGTCCACAACGGCTCTGAGAGGAAGTCCGCTCAGACTGAAGATCCAGCACAAGACCTCGGCTCCGGGGACACGGGCTTCTTTGACTCTCCAGAGGATTTCGGTGAGAAGGAACACTTGATTTGTCATTTGAAACCTCTTCCAACTGAGCTTTGCTGGTGTGGATCTCCTTTTTGCGGTTTTAGTATCAAGTGTTTGTGATTCTCTTAGCAGGATATTTAGTCCTAGAGGGATACGGGGGCCCAGGGGAGAGCAGCACAGACGATGAAATGTTAGTCTCAACTGCAGGGAAGCCGCTCAGCACGTCACAGGGATGCACGGCTGATTCTGGCATCAATTTAAGGTTTTCCTCCGCGTCACAAGCTGGCAGTCTCTCCTCTTTTAGCAGACAAGTCCTGTCTCACCTTCGAAATCTTCAGACCAACCTCAGCTACCTTAAGGTAACAGCCAGTGGTATTTTTAGCTTTTTCCCGAGATAACATTGACATAGACAAGGACTTGATCAATTACTTTCTCTCTCTTTTAGGAGGTTGAAGCCAAGTATAATAATTTAATCCAGCGGAGGTCTGCAGCTGAAATCGATGGGAACAAAGGTGAGTATATTTCACTAAGCTGCAGATGGAGATTTGTATTTTGTAAAATAATTAGTCAGTAGTACAGCATAACAGAAATCTTCTGAGAAAAAAAATCTGGCTTTGAGGTCCTTGGTGGGCTGTGTTATAAGGGTTTTTGTTTGAGGGCCAGGGTCACTTTTCTAACCAATCACATACTTCCATAGGTCAAGAGTGCTCTGATTGGTTGTTACATCCATTATCTATCAAGAATTAGAACCTCTAATGTGAGGGAGCTATGTTTTATTCCAAAAATTCACAGCTAATTGTATTTTTTTGGTTTAAAGATTTAAAAGCCAACTCTACACTACTAATTGCTGTTGTAATATTTTCTGGTTTGTGAATGTACTTACTGGTTTGAGTGAGACTGTGATAGAGGCGAGGGAAGGAGAGGAAGAGGGGAGCACAGCATTCAAACGTTCAAAGACTGTCCAAAATTCAGGTTGTGTAGTATATGATGCAAGTCTGATGTCTTCCAGAAAAAAGATAGTTGAAGTCCATATCACAATTGGTCCCAAAGAGGAAATCCTGACTGGTAGTCTGCTCCTGCTTCATGTCCTGGACTTTTTGGACATCCATTTAAGCTTGTCCTCTCACTGCTGAGCCCCTTGTTGTCCATCCGAGTGTCCCGCGGTCGCCTCAGAGAACGAGAGACGAAGAGCAGAAACGATTGACGAAGGTGTGGACGCTGCTCCTCCTTCGTCAGCACAAGGCAATCAGGGAAGTGGGATTATCCCCAACCTTACCCTCCTGCCATCTTAACCCCGACCCTCCGAGCTCCCTTGAAGAAAGAGAACTTATACCAAAATGTACAAAGATGTGTGTTTAAGAATATATATGAAACTCAAGACAAGAAAAGGAAATTTTAAGATAATGTATTAAGATTTTTTTTTATCCCGAGATGTATTTATTTTCTTTTGAATTTTTTTTTAAAGTGTTTCCTCACCTTGCTTGCATGCTTTGGCCATGGTGTTATCTTTTTGGCTGCTTTTTTTCCTGCTGCAGTCACATGGAATAGTGTGTGAGTGTTTGGTGCACGCTATAGCCTTGCTGATAAAAATAGCAGGAATACATTAAGACTGATAGAGGCCAGAGACAACGAGATCTTAACGTGTGGAAACTCTGGAATTGTGCCCAAGTCTAGGATTTGAATGAATTCTAGGTGTGGTGGTCACTAGAATGAAGAGTCTTGAAAGGCTCTGATCTGGTCCCGTTTCATTTCTCTGCCGCCCCCCTCCCTCCTCCTGTCAGCCTGTGTGTGTAATTGTCCTTTTCTTTTCGCTGTGAACACATCTGGGTGTCATCCTCTTGTCTACCCAGCACAGCCCAGTGGATTTCATGCTTATTTATCCACCCTCCCTCAAAAAAGGTCCGCTGCTTGTTTTTGCTCCCGTTGGCGGCCCCAATCCGACTGCCCGGTATTCTAATAATGTCATGAAGTTCAAACATATACTGTACAATGATCAAGTTGGAAGGTTATGCATAACTTTAATAAATAAATGGTGCCATGACACATTGGATAAAGTCGTGTCTGTTTTTTCTTTATGGCCACTTCTAACACTTCAATTTACAAGTGCTTCACATCATTATTCTTACATTGACGCAGTAATGACCAGTTAAATCACTTCTATGCTCTGTGCCGACTCAATGACTGGTTTGTTAATGAAAAAAAATGATTGAAGGGCAGTTATTTTAACTTTATGTGAAAATCTTCAAGGACACCTAAATATCTGAAAGATGAAGAATATGACAAATGCCTTTTCTCCTGTTATTAAACTGATTCCGAGAGTTAGAGAAACTAGGATGGCACTAAATGAAATTTAAACGGAGCAAAGGAAAGCTTGTTCAGTTGTAGCCCATTCACCAAATCCTCTCTTTGTAGCCTATATCTTGTATTTTGGCCTATCAGTTACTGTAGTAAGTCAATCATAAAAGTTTTTATCCTGTCATGTCTCTACTAATCTCATTCTATACACTGCTCTCTTTATTTTTAATCATGTAGGCTAATTATATGTTTCTGGGTTTGTACAGGCGCTTGACATCCTTGAAAACTACTGAATTTTAATTATGTGTTTTTAAGGTTTGAAAAGTGCTTGAATTTATAATGAAGTTATATATAAGTTATATGTAGTTACATCTACAGTAAGTGTGCACCAAGGTCTATACCTACAACACTTTGATTATTTCATTATTTATAGGTTTGCAAACTTTTGCTTTGAAAATTTTCTGCAATTTATTTAACTTTTGTATTAAATTATACTTCTTCAAACAATTGAGTGACATACTTAAACCAGGGATGGTAATGCCCAACCGCAAACTCTGGCAATGAGTCCAGTTGTATGGTTCTTGAAAACACCTCAAAGTCATACGAACCCTGTAAGAGGCCTTTCAGTTTCTATGATCATAATGATGTTTATATTAAGAACTTGTTTTACAGAGTCCACGTTCCTTCGTACAGTATGTATATGTTACTTACATGTTACTACAATGCACATGTAAATACCTTGGTGCTTAAATGAAAGTGTAATTTCTATTTTGATGAGTGTGTTATAACCGTAGGAGGTTTGTCAGTCAGGGTTATATTTTTCTCTATTCAGTGCTACTTGGATTCAAGGCTCTAACCTTGGACATTTAAAGAAGACTTGTATTTGCAGCCAAATAACTGACACATGAAATGTTAGGCCTAGTCTTTGCTTGAGGCGCTTTCAAATTATTAAAATGTGCCCATCTTGTTTGTATAGTTTTATGGTCGAAATTGTAAAGAAAAAACATGCATTGTCCTTAAAAGAATGAGATGCTTTTGGAGACAGTAGGCTGTTGCTAAATGTCAAGGGAATTTTTTAAGAAAGCATCAAGGAGGTTTGAGCGAGGACACTGGAGAATGGTCAGATCCTTACCAGCAGGGGGCACACTTCTACCGTCATACGTGGGGTGATGAGACCCACCCTGAAACCCGCAGTGACATCAGTGCTGTAAGTAAACCCACAGAGAAACACATTGATTTCCAACATATTTGACTCTGGAGACTGACAAGTATAGAGTGAAATGCTTGCCTTCTTGATGAGACTGTTCTGGTCAAGAGAATCCAGCACTGACTGATTGTGACTTTGAGAAAGATTGCTTTTTTTTCTTTTCCTTTCCAGTGGTCAATTTTAAATGACTTTCAACTTTATTTTTAGGGGTGCACGGTAACACACTATCTATCCCATTTAAGTTTGCACATTCTCCCTGTGTTCTCTGTGTGGGTACACTTTAGTAACATCGTCCAAAGTCATGTGTTATGAGAATAACCCCAAATGAATGTAAATATTTAGTGTAGTTGCTGGGATAGACTCCAGGCAACCACAAGTGCACAAAAAGAAAGACATGAAGTAAGAATATGCTGCTGGAATGACAGGAGCCAGACAAGGTTGAAATATTGACAAAATACTGGCAAGGATGATTTAGGACAGATTTGTGAAGGGGACAGCATGATGAAGACACAGGGAAGATAAAGGGGGGACATGGGGACGGTAGGTCTAATTGATAATTGTCTGGTCTCTCCGTACGCAGCTGTCAGCGAGCTAATTGGAGAGGTGAAGGCGAGAGGTGCCAGTCACGTCAGAGGCTTTCAGAAGGGCACTTCATGTCATCCTTTTTACGCTCAATTCAGACTCTGAAATACAACAGCGGGCTCGAATGTGAGTCAAATGTAGGGCCACTGTATATTATATAGGAGTACAAACATAGGCAATGTAGGTTGATTAGACACTACAACTGAACAACAATACAGAGATGTAGCATTCCATATACTGTATAGGCCTATTTATACCAACTGTACCCACCAACCTGAATGATATATACATATTGGATTTTGTCAGTGCCAGATTCTGTTGGTGCTGTAAAATCTGGTTGCAGAGCTCCCTGTGAACTTTAGCTTGGGGCCTAAAAGAGACCCTTGCAGTGCCCAGTACCAGTACTCAAACAATACCTGGTTTTCGATAACAGTCCTTTATGTATTACTGTATGTTGTTGTTATTTCTATGCATCACTGATAAAATAATTCACCTCACAAGATGTAAAACCAGAGAATGTCCAGAAGACATATTTTATATTTATAGTTTAGTATAACCCCAGACAACACATACGCCTTTCCCTCTGTCCTCAATAAGTTTTCCCATTAGAATGCTAATGTATCTCCAAGTACAGTATTACCATTTTGATGTTGCGCCATATTTGCAGGCTTGTGATTCTATATAGCAACTAATTTTAAGTAGGGTTGCTGCATGGCTTGTGTCTTATTTGGCCATCTCTCTTGCAGTACATTCACATTATTTCACTGGCCCCGTCTTCATCAATATTAATCTTTTGTTTGCAATTGATCACACATTTGTTGCATCTAGACCTCATTTATATGCAGCCTGGATAGAGAATGTATTTGGTTGAACATAGGGCTTGTATACAGCATTATCGCAAATGCCTGGAATCAACTTTATTTGTGAAGTCAGAGCGGGGCTGTGTGTGCCTCTAAATTAGTCACTGGTTCAATGATCTAGTTGATGCTCATCAACTATTCTGTCAAAAATAAATAAGAAAGCAAACAGAGCAGAAGATAGCAGAAATTAATCAATTGTGTGTTTTTTCTATTCCCTTCACAAGATTACAGTTGTTGCTACTTGTCAAGAGAGAAACAATAATTAGAGGACACTCACTGGCCACTTTTTTAGGTAGACCAAGTTAGGTCGACCTGGCCTCTCACACTATATCAGTATTTTAATTAAAAGTGTAGTCCCAAAAAAGACCCTGTTTTATGATGTAGGTCAGTAGGTCAGTAGAGGTCAGGGGAGGGACTAAAGTAAAACTCGGATCTTATCAAGATCTTATGTCACTATAGAGGCCAGGAAAGGACCAAATGTTTGAGTAGAATGGTTAGAAAATGATCAAATATACAATGAGTGGCACTTGTGTGGGCGAAAATACCTTGTTGATGCCAGAAAAAGGTTTGCATTAATAGTAAGCACATACTAGCTCTGACAACATCAAGGTCCACCAAAAATCATCTCTAAACACAGAAGATGACAAAACATAAAGCAGGTTGGCTACAGACCCCACCTACAGTATGCCACCTTATTTGGCATAGGGTCTACTTAATAAAGTGTCCACTGATAGTAGTTTTTTAGATTTTATTTAGATTTATTAGGTTTATTAGGATAGTGTACAATTACATTAAGCACAGTGGCAGAGAAGTTTGTATCAGATTGTAGCTCATAGCTAATTTCCATCTATAGTCCTGGGAAGGGGGGACATGGGGAACCTATTGTACATGTTTTTAGTGGTAGGGGAATCGAACCCGGGACCCTCTTGCTGTGAGGCAAGAGTGCTAACCACTGCGCCACCGTGCCGCCCAGTTAAAACGTGATGATTTTACTGCCAATGTTACGTTTACGAAAAGGAACATTGTTACAACCCTGCCACCAGAATTTCAACGTATTTCCCAATTGTACACCCCTGACCTTAAGGGATTGATTCTGATGCCGCTGTGCCCCCCCTTTTCATCGAGCAGGAGCCAATATCAGATGGATTGGACTGAAGATCAATGCTCTCTCCACAGCCGTTGATTAATCCATAGCCTCTCTGGAGTAATCACTGTCCCCACAAGCTCAACAATGGCCCAGGTGTGACAAGGAAGAGGACGTCCCAAAGATGAATGAAGACACGCTTTGAATGGAAGAAATATGCAAAGAGAAAGAGCCAAGTCAGGGATACAACCAAATGGCCAAATCTAGTCTGAAATAAGACCGATTGATTGAGTTTTCACCCAGTACTTTTTTACCTTTACTTATTTAGATGAGTACTATTTTGCTGATGGAGTGGGAGTGGCTTGAGTTGGTTTGCTGAGGTAATGAATAGAAAGAAGTAACATTAAGGCTGTTTTCTGCATTTGACCCATCCTTTCAACTCCAACACTGGTGGTACTGGGTGATCACAAGTTTTTTTTAGGGGAACCCTTCATCAGAAAAATACCTAGAGAGAGAACCCACCCAGACACGGGGATAACATGCAAACTGTACACAGAAAGACTTGCTGTGAGTAAAACAGCATAAACTCCACACAACTGATAATCTGCTACAACAGCTACTACTATTAATACCCTTACTGCTATTCTGCTAGTTTCCAAGTGCTCTACCTACTTATTTCTTTATACACACAGTAATACTAGACTGTGGCTTAGTATAAGTAGCATTTCCACCTCACAAATGCCTTGGAAAAGTAAATCACTAGAGTACCTTTGGTTGCCACTTTCCACCTGGGGTTGTGGACCACTTTATAATAAGGTATTGCAGTGATAAACATGCACTTGTGGCTTGGACTTAACCCTGTCTAATTACTGCAGCGCGCTTTGATAGAGTACGGAGGTAGACGGCTCGAGGCAGGCCAGCTGGCACCGGGCTGCCCCTGTTCACCGAGCTGTAACAGGAGGTCCAGGGAGAGCAGCACACAGGCAGAGAGGAGGAGGCCCACCAATGATCGATAGCACCAAGGTAAGTGCTAATTCTGGTGGCAACAATTAGGGCTGCACCATATAACAAGGAAATGCAATGTGAAAACTGTGAATGTTTCAATAGGAGTCTGCGTGTTCTCCCTGTGCTACCGTGGGTTGACTCCTAAAAGCATAACGTGTTAGGACAATTGGTAAATCTACATTATATCTAGTGAATGAATATTTGTTGTGTGTTATTGGCCTTTTATTGCTATCAGCATAGAATTTTTTTTTTGTAAATGTAATAAGTGTAGAAATAGTGTAAAATAATTTGTCAATATGTTATACTCTTATTGGCCCAAAACCCTTGTTACAATATTTAAGTTATAATTACTTTTTAACATATGACTACTTATTGTTATGAGAGTTAAACGTTGTCTGTGTATGTCTCAGTGTCAGCCCTGCAACTTACTGTACCCCACCAACGGCCCCTAGTTTCTAGCTCATGGGATAGAGTCACCTGCTACCCCTGATGAGGAAAGAGAAAAATGATGAATTACTATTTTAATGACATGATTGTGATATACAGTATATTGAGGAGGGGCGGTACTTTTACAAATTTGTAATCTTGATCTTAATAAAATCGATATCATACATGTACCTATACAGTACATTATGTTAACCACGGAGTTGGTAAAAGTTATGAAAAATAACAAGCTATGGACTGACTGGTCAAAACTGGGACAAAATCAAAGCGTAAACCAGATCTAACTTTAGGACAGAAATAGGACTATCATGAACATTTAATTAAGGTTTTAACCTAATTTGATTCTTGGCTTTAGACACTTATTATGACAGCATGAATCTCTGTCAGATGGAAGACCATAATACTGTATATTGCACGGCATGATAGCAACAGTCCCACATAGCTTATGGTACAGCTGCCAGGTGGTTCTTTCTTATGGATTTTGTGTCCTCATAAATGGGAGAAGATGAAAGCGAAAGAGCAAGATGTTTAAGGCTTAAGTGGGCTGACGGACATATGGCTGGAGTCAGCTGGTCTTTGCCATCCTGTGGGTACGATGGCTGCTCAGCTCCTCAGTGTGACGGGGATGAATGGAGACTGTCTCACTCCTCCTCACGCTGGATTTGCTTCAGAGAGAAAATGGATTAGTTATTTATCATCCCTAATATAAGGCTGCCACTATGAAGACGTTTACAGGAGTCAGGGCCTTAGAGGAAGACAGATTCAGTGCATTGAAATATATAGAGTCTACACACAATTACAGAACATGATCTTTTCAATTATGGAAAACACACACTCAGTTCAGTTTATTATTGAATTGTCTTGACGTGGGGGAGACTGACAAATGTGCCGTACCAACAGGCTCTCTGGTAATCACTAAACAGACTGATCACACTCACACATACAGTACATAGGCTAGGTGGGTGAAGAGTCTTGCCCAAGGACAAAATGGCAGTATGAAAAGATGGGGCAGGTATTTACCGCCTATGATCATTCAACCTTTTGTACATTTGTTAGCCAGATAACAGCTTTCTTTTTACCAAGAAAGTTTACAAATTGTTTTAATGAATTGCTCTGCCCCCCTATGGTCGGGGGAAACACCACCACAAACAAAAATGGATTACTTTTTCCTATTTGAAAATATGGGTCCACAGTATGTTGGGCCTAAATTAATAAAAAAGAAACAAACAAAAACAATTGAGATTCTTAATGAGTGCCTTGCAAAGGACTGGAGTTAGCTGGGTAAGTATACATTTTACATTACATTATCACTAATTTCAATCTACCTATAGTCATGCAAAATATCATTTTCACTTAATATGAGGTCCAGCATGTTGTCTTGGCTCAGCACCAGCAGGTTACTGTTGTATAATTCTGATTCTATTAAAAGCCCCGTGTGGCATTCTCTGTTTTTTAATTCCTGCCTGTCCGACTGCGGTCATGAATCACAAAGTGTGAGTCACTCCACAATCAGCTCCCTCTTTCTGCACGTAGCGCACATCGCCGCCTTAATTGTGCCATCATTGTGGGCTAACATGTATGGTATAAAGCACAGTATAAAGGCGGCTACCTCTGCAGCAGTCCCACAAACTGCAATGTGTAATTACAACACGATGTCCCTTTATGAGTTGCTGATGCCCCGTTGCTGCCCGCCTTTATGTTTAAGGCATGAGCATGAATTTTACATGAGCTTTGAAGCCGAAAAGGTTTGTTTTACATTGACAGTGTTTGTAAACCATGAATTAGAAAAAGGGAATTTCAATCTGGAGATGTAACACTGAAAATGTATAGTGTCCTGAATCTTTTTGAGAGATCAAATTTCAAACATATATTTATAGTATACAAATTGTAGTAGGTGGGTTTGAGGGCAAGCTGTTAGCTATAAAGATCTTTTTATTTGATTAACATTAAGTTGAAATTAGGCTTGTGAAGCTAACCAGGTTACGAAGGCAATGGGCTTTTGTCACAAAAGTAAGTTCTGGATGGTCACCAAAAATGAATAATTTCTTGCTCATTTTGCATTTTCTGATACAACCCAAACAAACAGCAAAGGTCTCAATTCAAAGGTGTTGCTATTTACTTGGCTGTTAGACTAAATAAATAGTTAATTGACTAAAGTAATGGGCAGCAGAACAATTAAAAGTACTGTGAAATGAAGAGGCTTGTAACTCAAAGTGTAACCCTAACATGTGACATAAAATTGATTAGGTAACAAAACAGAAAAGCTGACAGTAAAATATATTTTTTAACTACAATTGACCTTTTAAGTACTGCTGTTATCTTTTTTTCTGCCATTTTTCTGCATTATTAATAGGATAGTAGGCAGTCTGGAAAGATTTTTGTAATGCAACACAACTGCACAACTGATCCAATGATTCTTCTTTCAGTAATATAAATAAATAACATCTATCCTCTAAGAGCCCTCTCAACAGATGATATATTCAACCACGATGATGCATTAAAGTGCCAGGTGCATCTGTGTGTACATAGGTTAAGATAATGCACAGCTGTTTGTGTGTCGTCAATGTATTCTCAGGGGCCAAGCTGGGGTCAGGTGATTTAATCTACCTGACATGCTCCTGCAGCGCACTGATCGATAAGCCTCCGATGCTAATTTCTGCATCAGGAAGACATGGGTCCACTTCTTGTATAAAAATAGGTTTAAAAAATGGAGGGAAAAAAATAAAATAACCTGACTGGAATGTGCAATGACTCTGTTGTTTGCCTGTTCCTCACTCATGCTAGTGTCCGTATAAACTATTCTACCCAAGCAGAGGTAGGTACAAAAGCTAATATTTCCTCAAAACAAAGTAAAAAAAAAGAATGAATAATGAAGTATTTGCTGTATATTATGCTTTTCTAGACTGATTATTCACTTATTCCACATACCGGTAGTGGTAAATTACTTCTGTAGCCACAACTGCACTGGGGCAGACTGACAGAAATGCGGCAGCCAGTTTGAGCCTACAGCCTCCCCCACAACTACCAAACACACAACCGTACTCATTCATGTCATGCCCAAGGACGGGATGCGCTCATATTTCATTAAAATTTTTTGACACCAATTCCAATATTTTGAACAGTAGGCCAGGTTTCTTGAAACTTAGAATTCTATACATATATCACTGAACAAATGTATTTATTCCATAATAATCAGTTTAACAAATTTTTCAAATTTAGACTTCAATGGGCTATTCTTTCTCTGTCTTTTCTAAACCTAAATTTTAGGAGTTATCTTTTTAGAACAACAGGTTCATATCTGCCATCTGTAGAAGCAGATACTGATATTATTGGTCCAAATTGTAAATGTGTTCAATAATAGCCTATAGCTAATATATCTGTGCATCCACCATGTGTGACGGGAATGAATAATGATGAAAGTTATTAAACGAAGATGAAAGATGAAATATATTAAACCAAAGCATTGTTATTATTAGCTAGAAATATTTTTTTTCTCAAGAACTCTCTGATGGTAATTGGGTAAATTTAACTCATTGCTAATTACCTCTGTTTGCAACCCTTCAGCTCTTTTTGGACAGGTACCTGCTGGTTTTTGAAAAGGGCACACATTCAGCGAAGGCTATAATAATCCTCTGGCCGGAAGGTGAGGCGACACTAGACCAAACGAAGCAGTTCACTCTAGTCAAGGACCTGGGCTAATCCGACTAAACCACCTTACAAGAGCCACGAGAGGCCGGGGAGGCAATTTTTAACTTTGCTCTATACATAACACCGTCACCTTGGATTTGATAAAAGCCCCTTTCCGAGCTCTGAAAGCAGGAAATTGGCTTTGTCAAGTGGTAAGGTGTTTCCAACCTCTGAAATAATACTTTTCATTTTATTCTGCTTTTGAGTCGAAACAACTGGTTTTTTGAGAGACAGTTGATTTAGATAATAGCTGGTCTCAAATAGTCTTTTTCATTTCCCCTCCTGTTTATAGAGGTCATGCGTCTGACGGTCCCAGTGCGGCTGTGACTTTGATGTAAAAATACATCCTCTCAACCACTACGCTAGGAAAGTCTTCATCTGCGCTTTTTAACCCTTAATAAAGTCGGCTAAAGTGATTGACGTCTGCAGCGTATTTCAGCTCGGTGTGGGGAAATGAGGATGTGAAGCAGTGTGCATATGTGTGTGTGTATGCGTGTAGCCTCCAGGTAAGTCTTCCCAAATTCAAACTGACTGCTTTCATTTAGGGTCAAAAATATGCACGCTGCAGGGTCTGAGGCTGAGAGGAAATGGTACTTTCTAATCATCTACAGGATTCCAAGTAGCCTGACCTCAGGAACAACAGTAAGGTTAGTTCAAGTTGTCTACCATACTTCCTGTTTCTTTGTTCTAAGAAGTAGGAATCAAAGAGCAATTTTATATGGGTGAATAATATTTATCTTCTTTCACTTATTCAGGGTTTGAACGTGACTAGAACCTTTTCCAGCCACTATGGGCTTTAGCCTAGGCAGGATGCATCAAGAATACACAACATTAAAATGTGAAATAGATATTCAATGCGTATTTGTATAGCTCCATTATAAGTCTCCACTTATTCCCAGGTTGTAGGTGACTGGAGTCTATTCCAACAACTATGGGCCTTGGGCAGAGTCCTGGAGAATGGCCGATTTTTATTTTTAATCAATTGCTAACAATTATACAAACGCAAAGAGCTGACCATTTACTGTCAAATTCATATACGGGAAGATTTATATTCAACAATTTATCTAGATAACACATGCATCTGTGCTCATGTGTTGCTATTTTGGAATATATTTGGTAGGATACCTATTCAGAAAAATGTCGAGGTGTCGTTAAGTGCAATGCCTATTTCTTGTGCTTATACTTCTTCCTCTACCACTTGGGTTCTCCCTTGAACTATTGTGTATTCTGTCCAGGCTTTGCAAAAGGAAACACTTAACTGCCCATTCCCCTGAGTGGAAAGCTCTATACCGCTTTGACATGTGTGTTGTGTATCAAGTCATGTGGGACTTCAGTCACGTTAGAACTTCTCTCGATTTTTGAATTGATTTTGAAAATTTGAAAGATGCACTCCCCTTGCCTCTTTGCTAAACCTGAAAGTATAACAAACAATGATCTGGAGTTGGCTCTTAGTTCTTTGAACTAAAAGTTAAAAATAGCTGTGTATAAGTATTTTGAAAAGAAAGATCCAGCTGCCTTGATATTATTCCTGGCAGAGTCAGAGTGTCCCTGTTCTGTGGAAGTGTGTGACTGGTTAAAAAAAAGGTGACCTTGGCTCAATAACAAATGATAATAAAGCCCACAGAGGGTCTTAAAGTAAATTTTTTTATCAGAGTATGTTTGTGATGTTGTAATATTGACTGAATAATTATCATAATAATACATCTACTCAAATACATTACAAAACATTAGGTTGTGCAGCTTTAAGGTTAAGGTCAGGGTTAGGACTCCAGGAAATCAATGCAAGTCTATTGTCCCCACAAAACCTTCTACCAGTGTGTATGTTGGTGTGAGTGTGTTGGTATGCGTATGTGTGTGTTGGTGAGTGTGTGTGGGGGTAATGGTTCAATACGGTAAGCCGGAATTGTCCAAACAAAACACGTAACCAAAGGTTTCCCTATCAGCCTCTCATCAGCGCCTCTGTACCAAGACCCACTGTTATTCTGGCATATGCAATTAACCCGAAGGTAGCATTTAATTATATGATTGTTTTTCAAACTGTCACATGTAGTTAGTGTTTGTGTTAGCCAATTCCCCGAGTTTGCAACAAAATCATTCAGCTCTTCCTTACAGCTTCCCCCAGTCGGCATTTCTTTACCTCTCATCCCCTTGTGTTACCCCATCTTTTCTCTGGCCACGGGATATAAGCCAAAGCTATTAGCCTGCTGTCGGTTTGAGGGAGGACGGACATCTATCCTGTTAGCTGATGCAAAATGAACAACAACTCCAGTCACAAAACGCACACTAGCGCGGAGAAGTCCCGCGGATGTGAGGTGAGGACGTCTATAGGCACAAAGTCACTTGGGCGGCAACAGTGCGGCAGTGGAGCGTTTCACAGCTGATGAATATTTAGCAGGTGGAGACTCTGAGGTGTTGAACCACCAGTGGCAGCGAGTTGTGAATCCATCTCACAACACAAGCAGCTGTCAAGGTGAAGGGTTCGCACGTCATACATGTGTGGACAGGCGTCAGAGCGTGATAAAATCTTTACATAGATATCCATAAATTTGACTGGATTCATATTTAAGACACTAAGGTAAGTCTTTCAAACCCAGTCTGCACTGACAGGTTGAGTGAAAGCCGATCTTCCCCAAGGATTAGAAAATCAACTTAGGCATCTGTGCTCTATGATGCCGCTCAGCTGGATCCCACCATGTTACTTGATCAGACCGCATCAAGTTTATATTATGGTAAATAAGTCGCCCTGCTTTAGCTGTTCAGGTGATATCATCTCAGTGTGCAATATGAGCCTATAGTTGCATTATCCCTACAGTTTTAATAATAGCTAAACTTTAATACGCCAAGACCTATGTTTTGAAGAAATACAATATACAATCAAACCTCTTTACCTCTAAAGGGATACAAATGCAAACTGCACTTAATAAGGAAGACCTTGTGCTCAGTGTGGTCTCCTGCTGCAGCCCACCTGCTTCATGTTTTGTCATAATGGTCTTCTGCAGACTTTCATGTAAGAGTTAATCTTACCTTTCTGCCTCAAACCAGTTTTTAACATGCTCCCACAAGCACATCACATTCAAAGTGACTTCACTTTTCTTCTTCATTCTGATGCTTGGTTTGAAGTTTTTGTTTTGAACATATGCATGACCTAATCCACTGACTTTATGAAATATGTCTGAATAAGATATCTGGGCTTACAAGCTGGTAAACAGGTCAACCTATTAAAGCAGCCAGTGAGCATAAACTTCTTCGCTATGTAACAAAATATAATACTAAAAATACAGTCAATATGAACTTATGCCATCCTGCTAGGCCCCCTAAGCTAAATATAGTTTAAGTGTTTTTTCAGTTTTATCACCCTCCAATTACAAACACTTCATTAATGGCAGTGTCGTGGCACTCTGTCTTTCATCAGGAATAGTCTAAACACTCCAAAGCCCAGAGGTCGGCACAGTTCATCAAAGGAAACACTCACAAGTGAACATTTGAGTTTGGGCCAAAACATCTGTCAGCTACACAAAACTTTGAATGCTAATGAGGCAAACTGCTGACAATCCATGTTCTGATTTGTCGGTGCATTTTATACCCTGTTAGTGTACCTTGCCAGGATTCTTAAATCAATAAACCAGTGGGGCCACACCTCCCTTGCCTCCTAAACGTGTCATTCAGGGTGAACCGAAACACCGTGGATGTTGTGTAGATGCATCACTAGGAGGTGACTGTACCCCTGCCCTGCCACCTCAGCATGAGCAGCCTTATTCACGTCCGTCCCGCCCCCGCACTGCAGCTCACTGTGGACTAAAGACTCTGTCAATAACGCCCAATGCAGCGTCAGTGCTCTCGGCTAATTACAAAACGCCTCTGGCACAAATATGGTTCATTTTAAGCCAGATGAGGTTACATAAACAGTACATAAAGAGACAATTGGGGTTGACTGTCATTAAGAAGATGGCTGACAGATAGTGACAAAGTATGACTTGACAAGGCTTTGTATTTATGGTCCCCGCTCCAGTGAATTGTACCCCACAAGACAACCCTCAGCATATACTTTACTGACTGTACTGTTTCTTAGCGACTGCCTGGGCCCGTTCCACAAGTCAGATTTTCACTCACTGTAGTGCTTTTCATCTATGGCCCATTAATGACCCATTTCACATCAGGCCGTGCACGTACTTATGCCTCTGACTCAGCTCAGACTTCAGATGGTATTGGAGGCACTTTGAGACAGCAGCGTTTTTCATCAATTTGGTCTTATTTTGAACCAAAGCAATTGATCTGTTTCAAAACGATATATATTGGTGCACTCTTTCTGATAATGATAGTCTCTTTTTCATTATTGCTCTGTCAATCCTCACAAAATCTCTCATTTAAGTTAAATTATTGTTTGTAAATTACTTATTGTAGTGACAGATCATACTTGCAAACAACCTTTATCCAAGATTTAAATTTGGAAAACAATGTGAACGTTGATGTGTTGTTAGCATTCCTGCCTCCTGCAACTTTGTGCGTTAAATCGAAGGACACGCCTTGTTTTATTGATTAAATTATTTCTTTGTCACCTAGTCCTTAAAAATTAATAACCTTTTAGAAGGCTGTTTGCAAATATGGACACACTGTGCAGCGTCTGTGTTTTCACTTGGTTTGTTGTTGTCCAATTAATCTCAATAAACCATGGCCTGGCAAATCCATAATTCTCTTACCTCATTATGATCCAGAAATGTTTTTAAGGATTGTGTATCATTGCCAGATTTGGGCAACTTTGTCAT
>JAVQKG010432881.1:0-10263 GCA_036025885.1 Hypseleotris bucephala | reverse complement strand
CTTTATCTTATACATTTTTTACATGCATTTACATACATGTTAAGTTATATACTATATGATGACTTTCTCTTTTCTCTGAATTGAATAAATTACATGTAACTGTGGGACCAGTTAATTTGCAGTTAGTTGGTTTTCAATGACCAGACCAAGGTTAATAGAACTAATTAGCTCCTAAGTTCTTTGAAAGTGAGTTATTCACCATGGAGCCCACTTTAGTTGTTACTTTTCTAATTGAACTGGACCGTATTGAATGGCATCTTCATTTGGGTTGCACATGTTTCTCTGGGCTGGCTGGGGACGACATTAAAGTCCAGGTTTTTGTTTTCAGAGTAATCACTCTGAGGCAGATGGAGCGCTATCACGCAGCCGATCTGTCTTTAAGTCCAGTCGTGACTTATACCAGAACTTTCCATATAGCTTTACTTAGAAACAATAAAGTATTAACCAGCTTATGCAATGTCTATATTGGCGCTCTGGACGGTATATTCTATGACAACAACAAAAGCGGATCCTTTTGCCGCCTATTTATTATAAAAGATGTGTTTGTTTATTCAGAGGCTAATTTTTCTCCTCCATCCCCTGGTTTCAGTGTCTCAGTTTCATTCTAAATCTAAAGTTATGGGAAGTTTTCCTTTTCTTTCCAAATGTTTCTTTATTTTTCCTAAAGTTACATTGTGCCACGCCGGAGCTTCTGTGGGAAAATTATACCGGCCAAGTTTTTAGCCACAACACCTGAGTATATTTGAAGACGTGTTAATATGGACAAAAGGAAGCGGTTCGGTCCATTCTGTGTCCAATATCCATCCTGGGACAGCAGATGAAGTAATTTACAGAAGCCTTAAAAATAAAATGCCACTATTTGCGTAGGTCCTAGTAGTTTTTATAGCATCTCGTTGTTGGCTGAAAATGGCGCTCCCATATCGTTGTTCAGCTCTACTTTTCCCTCTGTAAGATGGAGGCTTTGAAGCAGCTGTTACTGTAGTAATGCCTGGTGGGTCTATCAGCCCTGTCCAGAACGGGGCGCTACCGAGAGCATCCCATGAACTACTGTACTAATGTACTGCCCTCTATATTTTAACATCAAACTAAATGTTTGGTCTTTCTATTCGAGCATAATGTTAAGTCATTAAAATAATTTATCATCAAATGGTTTGTTAAGGTCATAATAGGGTTAATACACGTTTCTGAATGTCAGGGTTTTGTTTGTGCTGTATATTTCTTTAGCAAAAATAGCATGGCATTTGTTTGTTATTTAGTGCATTTTTTAAATTATTTTATTACATTTTTTATTGGAGCATATTGTGAATATTTTCCCTTATAATGTTGAAATGTTGTATTTTTTGTAACTTTTTGTCTCCCGTTTAGTGTTGACATTAATATCTTTGCTAATTACTATATTTGTCATTTTGCATACATCATATAATAGTAAATCTGACTGTGCCTAGCTCATTGGTCCCCCATGTATATGCAGGAAATAGAGCAGGTCCAAAACGCATGATATCTCAAAAATCCTTTCTCTTTCTGTCATCATTCACTATTGGTCTGGAAAATTTGACGAGAATGATTGCGGCTATTTGCTTTTTTGCCAGACACATTTTCACAGATAATTCCTTTCATGGTAGACTGGCTTCGGACCTGACACCAGCGCTGCCGTTTTCCTTATTTAACTTGAGGAGGGGTGCGAGGGGGGATGTTTTTCTAGCTGGGCAGCGGTGTGGAGAATAGATCCCAGAAGAGAACACATCTTCAGCGCACAAATAAAGACCTAATTGATGAGTTGTAGCCAGTTGTAAATGACTCATGTGTTAATGTCTTCATTTTGACAGTGTGTATGGCTGTTGTATGGTCTTGCCCATGTTGAAACTGACATTCTTGGTTCGCTTCCAAAATTTGGCGTAGCTTGCACATTCATGTAAATTGCTGGAGCTGTTAAATGGCCTAATTGGATCATTTTCCATTGTGAAACAGGCTCCTCTGTGATCATTCCCCAGTGAACATAATTTTAATAAATAAACAATCACACGGCACTGCTTTCACTTTTTCTAGTCTACAGTTGACGTGCCAATAATGAGCTAGCTGCGTTAGCCAGTTTGAATTGACAGTACAGGGGAAAATAATGGCCACCAGTAGCCCCCCCCCCCTCCCTCCAACGCCGGGTCCGTGAGGCTGAAAGGCGGCCTTTGTTCCGCTCCCTATGTCCACTCTAGGGCTCAAAGTAATGCATGCGCTTGAATCGGAGGGAGGAGAGGGCAAGGGAGAGCCTCAGGAGTGAATGGTGAAGGGCTAAGGGAGAGTTGTAGTGTGCTTTAGGACTGAAAAAAGGGAGGAGAGGAGTATAGTGTGCGTGCCAGACACAAGGGGAGAGCCATGTAGTAGATGTCGGGGCTGGCACCGCATGAAAAAAAGTCGCTCTCAAATCAGCTGTAGTCATCCGAGTTGTGTTTCTATAGTCCTTGAACTGGGAACTAAAATTTGTAAAATGAAATAGGTTAACATTGTAACATAATTTTTTTATCCTCTATTCATAGCAATTGCATTATGTGAAAAAGTCCACTAAAGCTATACTGGTTGGTGTAGTCTATATGATGGCAGAAAGCAGTGTTAATGTTGGTTCCAATGTTTGACAGTCAGGCTTTGCTCAGTTTGTTTTGGTCAATGAAGCTGCACAGACAACAGCTCATGCAGCGTAGGCAGAGGCGTACTGCCAAGAGAGCATTTCTTGCAATACTGTATTCTTGGTAAAATGGATAATATTGTACGGGTATATGACTATAAAAAATTATGTTGCATATCTTAAAAAAACAATAGCAGTAGTAGTTCAGTTTTTCATGGGATGTTACTGTAGAGGTCAGTGGACGAACGTAAGAAAAACTTAACTTCTGTTAATTAAGTTTACATTTTTTAACATTTTATTATCTTGGGAAACCCCCAGACTATACCTTTAGTAATCCTATATATTATTTGTGAAATTGTAAAACACTGGATTCCCATTGCTTTTACCATTTTATTTATACTTAAAAGTACTCTCTCTGTGTCTATTCCTCTACATGTCTCCTCCTTATGTCCTTGCTTGTGGTTTGTCAATGTCCTCCAGTTGGTGTGAGTGGTTGGTCTGTATGTGGACTGGTCAGTGGTGGTTCTCCTGGGGACCAGCTCCCGGTCCTTACCCAGAGGAGGTTCACTGACACCGGGGCTATTCTCCACAGAGACAGGATTAAGGCTGCTCAGGTTTAGACCCCTGCTTTGTTTCTTGTGACACTGAAGACTCCCACACACAGACTCTGTTTACTCAGGGGCTGGAGCTGTGATAGTGTTGCATCTCGGTCTTCATGCTGGTGACACATTGTCTGCTGTGCCCTTGGAAGTGCTGCTTTCCATTAAAATGTATGTGCTCCAATCTTTTTATATGAAAGGTAATGGCATACAAGGTTCGAGTGCATATATTGGTCATTCTGATGGGCTGTATAGAAATAACAACCGCGACCAAGGACTACATGTTTTTGTCGGTAAAAGTCCAAGAAGACATGATTCTTTTTGGTTAGGTTTATCTTTGCCGTTATGAGATGCATTTTTTTCCTGAAATCAACATATTATAGCAAAAAATTATAGCCCATTATATTTAGTGATGTGAAAATTTAATTTGCAATCAGCTCATGGCAAAGGTGTAATACTAACGTTAGCCACAAGGGGTCAGTAATAATTCAAATGATTGTGATTCCGTGGAATAGTCGCTTCGGACAGTTATGCACGGTTGTCTATGGTTGGTTATCACAACTGTCATTCATAATCTCTGATTAATTTAATCTTTATTATGTCAATACATCATAATATGGATTTACTTCTCCAGTGCCTACAGCCACCTTAAATAATTAGATAAACTGTTTTGTAAATTGTTTAATCTTATTGCCCTTTAAAGACAATTGTTGAAAACAAATAGTTAAATTAATCAGTTGTTTTTAGTTCATGCTGCATGCATGCATTGTGCTTTTCTGTTCGTTCTTGCAATATGATTAAATACAAATCACATCACCATATTAATAAAGCATCAGCAAAAACTATATGAGTTTCAAAAGCATCACTTTAGATGTAGTTTAGTATGTCTTGGATCCAGCTGAAACAGCTGCTGGTGTGATGTGAGCAGACAGAATATACACTGTCTCCACAGACATGCTCGCTGTGTGTCGTTTGATGTGAAGATGACTGCATTCAGTGGATGCAAGGCTCTACGTGCGGTTTGCCTGTAGCTTTTTTGCATTACATAGTACATGGTATCGCTTGTTGCCTGTGAAATGTGTTTGTGGTTGTCCTGGGTCGACCTGAAGAAGAGGAAGAACAAATACATTTCTATTAATGTCAGTCTTGACTGTGAGAATCCATATAGAAATCTTTATTTGTAATTCACTACATTGAGTCAGTTTTTCTCTTGGTGTTGGAGTAGTAGATCTTGTTGCAACAAAAGAATTTTAATTGAAAAATGAAAAGTGAAAGTTGAGCCTTTTTGACAGCTTTGTCCAGATTTTGACAAGGAACCTTATTTTGATTGGAATGTACATTTAGGTTGCCTTAATCTTAAAAAAAACAAAACAAAAAACTTTTGTCTTTTTTTAACACATGCAGGACATCTTAAGACATTCATGGCTTAAATTTTTTTGTTTTTTTGTTTCTGTTTTCTTAGATCAAATTTGTTATGACCTACATCCACCACGAGATGCCACCAAAACCTGCACACTGTACTACAATACTGTATATTTTCCCTTTAAATGCTTCAGTCCACTGACAAATCATTGTAGTCAGTTCAGTTACACTTTGGGAATAAGAATGAGTCGAAAACTACAACGTATGTGTGACCCAATTCTCTGATCCTGCTCCTTGGAGAGCTGCCGTATTCTTGCTTGTTTCATGGTGTTGCATTGTCTGTCTGTAGGGGTAGGTTGCTTTCTGTCAAACTGTACTCTAGTATTTTTTCTTTCCCTAAAGGGAAAATGATTGATTCCTTGAATGTGTGGCAAATCCCATCTTTACCCTGTCTTCTGATCCGATCCCAGCTTTTCTCCGGACTCCAGAATTATCCCATACAAGGAAATATCACATCTCAAGAACAGGGCTTGACAAACAAAGCGTAAAGCACTTTTATGTAGAGATACTTGTTTGATAGACTTTGTGAATAAGACACTCTAGACATAAAAGACCCAAAGTCAGGAGTAAGAAAGCAAAGAATCTAGTGAAAAATAGTGAGTGACTGACTTGTAGTGCCCAACAAGCTCTTCACATTAAGTTGTACAGGGCTTGGCAATATTATGCCTAACTTGACACAATCTTCTCAGCTTGGGACATGCAACACATTAAACATTTAATTCATGTTTGTCATTTTGCAAATAAAGTGTATTCAGATAACGTGATGGTACTTCTATGGTCAGTATTGGTAGTCTTTGCAACTGGCAGTGCTCCTAAAAAAGAATAAGTAATTTGATTTACTACTTTAGCCCAAACTGCAAAGGGCTAATCAGATGCAGTCGATGTGAAGGTGTAAAAAGTGTGTATTTGGGAATCTATTCAAAATGTCACTTAGGTACCTCAAGCTCTGCACAAGACATTGCTGCATTTCCATAAAGCCAAAACCCTGTTGACACTGGCAGCTCCTGCGCCACATTCTTGCCTCTGTTCCTATCTTCCTTTGCAGGAAAAAGGTGGAACAAAATCATCCCCTCATTCTGAAACCATATCTTTTATGCAGACGATGAAATGTAAATATCCTGCAATGAAAAAGCTTTGTGAAAACATTGCTGGGGCTTTTGGAAAAGGCACTTCATTATTTCTTCAGTGAGGTTCAAGTTGCAGGAGATGGTGGTATTTATCCAGAGTGTTTATTTTGCTGCTTTAAATCGCCCTGGCAGTAGGCCTTAGGAGGGCAGCAGCCTTTGAACTGCGCCCTATCCCATGACTGCAGTGCCGGGTATTAACCCACAGCCACTGAGAAGCTTAAAAAGCCATCAGCTCATTGTCCGGAGACACAAAAAGGCCTTCCTGTGAAGCCTCCTACCCGTGATACTCTCCTCTTCCCTCCTTCCTTAAGAATGCCTTGAGCTACCATTCATATTAATCAGTTTTAAGGGTCTAATGAGATAAGTGAGACTTAAGGGGAGTCCCCAAAGTGGCCTAAGCCCCTCGGATAAACAGAGGTGATGAGTGCAGCCTATGGCTACTTTCTTAGAAGTCTATGCATTTCCTTACTAAAGTTTCTAATGTTTGTAATCCCACTGTTGAGCGGCGAGGGCCAAAACATTGCTAATGTGACAAATTCCCGAAAGAAATCTCCCCCACCTTGTATTTTAGATGCTATGGTAAAGGTATAATCCAGGTCCCAAATCAGGCACTAATCCTCAAAAAGTCCACCATGGGGAATGGGCCATTTTGTCTTTGAATGTTCAGTGGAGTCAAAGTGACTCACTAAGGACGATAAAAGTTGCCAAATGGCCAGTAAAAATATCATCATCCATAAAGACAAAATCTAAAACAGCAAGGGATTGAGGCTATGTCTGAAAGGCAATATTCCCCATACAAGTCACTGTAGAGGGAAAAAGGCCATTTACTGTTCAAACATCCAGGGGCCAGAGTGGTTTCTCAAAAGTAAACAAAATCCGAAACAAACTTCTAATGCGAAAGTGCAGATATTAATTCCTCACTGTTCTCTTTTTAGAACAAGTGGACACCTAGCCTTGCAGGGATGTGCACTGTTTAAACAAATCCAATGGAAATACTGACTTTGAAACTCTAGTTCAAAAGACCTTCACCAAGACTGGGCCTAAACCAGGGACTAAATAAGTTATTTTAAATCAGTTAGTATTTATGTAAATTATCATGTTCTTCTTAAACGTCAGACTCTTAAACAGAAAAAGACAGTTTGAGAATCACTGCATTATAGTATTTAATGCCTTCAACTAATTCTAAAGACTTACCTTGACATAAACAACAGTCCTGGGAAATGTCTGGAAGGCTTTTCTCATTTATCTGATGAGTCTTTAGTACTTTATATTAAGTCGGGATAAGTGTTCATGGTCTGGATCTTGTACATCCCTCATTTTCCAAAACCCCCCTTTTGTCCTACTCTGGCCATAAATCCCTATAGAATATAGGCCAATCAGATGCTTCCCGCTCTTTTCCGCCTAGTTCTTTGTGCCATATTGTTCAGTGTTCACCCCCTTCTTTTCCCATTTGTGGGATTATCAGATCTGTAACTGTACTTCCCTGGGATCATGGGGTCCCGCTGCGGAGACCTACTGTCGGGATCAGGCTAGTGCTAAATGTCACGTACAAGCCCACTTTTACAGCTCTGATCTGTTTTATGCCTCTTGCTCGTAACGCCATTCTGTAAATTCACAACTGCAGAAAGAAAGAAAATTATAATGTGAGTTTTCTTTGATTCATAGCTATAAAATATTTTTTAAAAAGCTTATTTGTGAAATGTTGGTCAAGTTAGTTTGCAATTTTTCGGAAAAAGGTTATGGTCCGAAAAAAATTGTTTTTGATACTGAATATTATTTAGATCAATATTTGTTTTGAAAAGCTACTACATGAGTCTCAAGTGGTTTGTGAGTTTGCACAAAATGTTAGAATTTGTCAAATATTGTAATTCTACTGAGGCAATGAAATCTTCTCAATGGGAAATACCTTCTTAGACAAATTCATTAAACTATTATCTGTGATAATCTTACGGATAAGTCAAAAAGTCAGATAAGACAGAAGACAAACAAAATTGTAACTTTTTCCAGTCCATGTAAAATGAATGTAGACTGGTGGTTGTATAGTTCACTGCATATTTGGTGCTCCTTTGTAAATTCGGCTGTGGTTAGTGTTCCCGGTGGAGGAGCTGTGAGGCCTGAGAGGTCCTTGGAGAGTTGAGTTTCACCTGCTGCGGAGTTCCAGAGGGCCGCGGGACTCCACGGACACAGACATTCCAGCCAGGATTAGACTGTGGAGCGAACGGAAGCGCAAACAGGAGGGGCTCATTATTCCGCAATGGGAAAAGCATCTAGAGGTTTTCAGCTCTGAACTCCATTGATATTTATAGGTAAACATGTCACACAAGGACTCAAAAGCATTTCCTTGGGCGATTCACAGTTTCAACAATTGCTAGTCTTTTTTTCTTAAAATATGCTAGACATCAATAGAAACATGTACAGTAAATTCTCCAACTATCCTAGAGTCCCCTCTTGGCTTTGGAGAGACTGATAAAATATTCATTACCGTTTGTGGAATTCAAGAAGAGGAGCAAATCTTCGCACGCAATTCTTGAAAATAGGCTAGAGGTAGACATGTGTTTAGAGCGTGAAGGTGACAGAAGGGTGTCTGCATGGCCTGTCCTTAATCCATGATCTTCAGGTTTGCTTGTCTGCAAGTGGAAGTTTTCTCAGGGATTTGGCTTTGTGTTATGTACAGTTTTGTTTTAACTTTTTGAGTCCACTCATTTTTACTGAAATTATTGCTTTTCCATTTCACTGATTTATTTGCATCCCAAACATTGCAGTGCTGCTTGTTGAGAGGTAAACATGGCTGCTTGTCATCATTTTACTGGCCATTGTATGACGGATACCCTCGCAATAGTTGGCCCATAGTTGCTGGGCAGGAAATTTGTGGAGGATAGATGAATGACTATACTTAAGCAACCTCCCGCTTCCATAAACCTAATAATAACATTAAAGCACTCAATGTGAAGAGATTTCAAGAATAAAGTACCCCTTAATTATGTTGAATTAATACTGAAAGCTATAAAAAAACACGCTTTTATACACAATGGTGCAGATTTTAGTGTAAAGAGTGTAGGACTCACTAACATAGCTATAGCACATTGTGAAATTAAATTCAGTATATATATTTATATTCACACTTTGATGTTTTTAAAAGCTTTGGTGGGGCTGTCACATTAGGGTAATATATATACTAACCCCATAAAAATGTGTGTGGCATAAGCTCCACTATCACTATATTCATTTAGCTGAACCACACTTTCCTTTCCCCAGCCCCATGTTGGAAGCGGAGAGCCATCACCACATTAAGGGCAGACCTGATTGCGTTACACTAGCCCCAAAGCCTGTATCACTGTTAAGAGGAACACGGCACCAAGATGGCTGAATTATTCACACTTATAATCGGCCTTTATGTCCCCCTGCCTAGCTGGGCCCCTCTGTTATTCTAGTGCATAATTGATAGTGCTCAGAAGTGGAAAAGTTAGAAAAGCAGAAGTAATGTGAAGCGAAAATGTAGTCGGGCGGTTAAAAGGGAAGGTGGGGGCCACTGGTGGAGGTGCGGGTCCCTATAGGAGTTTTTACACCGCCTTCATAGAGCTTAGTACGGGCTAGGGTGAGGATTGCGTGTGTAGGCCAGCCAGACACGTCTAAGAGTAGGAAAAGAGAAGGCGTAGATAGAGGTGGGAGGGGGACAAGATGGGGATCCTGAGTAACAAGGAATGACGCTGAGCCGACCTAGAATGCAATGTGTTTCTCCCCCAAAGTTGCTATGGGTCTCCGCTGGGGCTAATATGCGGTGAAAAGGTGAATTAAAGTTGATAGCTGAATGAAAAGAAATTTTCAACAAGAAGTTTATTTTTGATAGTTTTGCACAATTACTTTATTTTATTTAGTTTTTCTTTGTTTTATTTGACCAATTACATTACATTATCAAAATGTAAGTTTAAAAAGTGAATTAAATTAGAAAAGACCAGTTCAGTTTTAAGGCGCATGACCTGAAGTTTGTATTACTCCATATTTCTTGTTGTCTGTTTGGAGCTAATCCAGGAAGTTCTTGCCCTGCGACGAGATTGTAAAAGGACCCACTGACATCACATTACATCCATGTGATCCGATCGATAAAAGAAAGTCCCCGGAGAAGAGCAGGGATTGGCTCATGTCCAACAGTAAAAGCCTGGATGTCAACCGAGAGTGAAAACATATCAAGACAAATTCTGCACTGTTAGCCATACAACCCAAATCCCTTTTAAAACTTTAAGCCTGCCTCCTTTCAGTCTTAATTCTCACATAGAATTTCACTTTTAAAGGATTATGTCTTGAGTTGTCATCAGTTCATCTCCCATGTAAAGAAAGATTCTATAATAGGTCATGTGTTGTCCAATTCACATTATCAAACATTTTAGAAAGAGGAGGCTGTATCATACATATAATTGATTGGAATATCTTATGGTATTATGACTTGTTATTTTCAAAATAGGATTAATAAAATAATAGCAATCAAGGTAGAGCAAGGGTCAAC
>JAVQKG010432695.1:0-11203 GCA_036025885.1 Hypseleotris bucephala | reverse complement strand
CAATGAAATATTTTTTGTGTGAATGTTACACTTTTGTCATTAAATGGCTGTGCATTCAGAAACATGAATGCAGTAGCTAGTAATCAAACTTTCTATAACAACCACTTCTATCTATAGATTTTCTATGGCCATCAAAACACACTTATCACATACAATGCAGTATCCCTGTGGCTGTCATTCATTGTGTCTTTATCTGAGACTTGCAATACATGCTTTATTATCTGTGTTCATATCTACACTCACCCATCTCCTCCCCATCACCACATCACCTCCTCCCCCATCACCACCTCCATCTCCGCTCCTCCCAGCTGTCTTACTCTGTCAGCGCTTACACCAAATAACATGCATTTATCCCATCACTCAGTAGAGCCTTCAAATGCCAACATGCACAAGAACACAGTTTCTTTTTTCATTGTTATACTGTAAGGTTTGTAGGTACTTGCACAGGCAAATGTATGTTTTTAGGTTTGTTATGTAGACCTTTGGGACCTGGTGTAGTGCTCTGCTGCTTTCGCACAACTGTTTCATGTTTAGTCATCTCTTGATAAGATAAATATTTAATGATCTGCACTTAATACTTCCAAAGGTCATGGTGGGATTTTGCAGCAAAGGAAATAGACATTCAAAAAGAGAGTAGAGGAAGACATGAAAGTAATTTAGGGCCAAAATCTTAATACTTAAAATAGTCAAGAAATTACCTGTGCATATTTAATTTAGCGCCAATAATGCCGAGCACATACATTTTTTAGGTTTGTTATGTAGACCTTGAATCTGTGGCAACCAATAGTCCTCTGCTGCTGTATCACAACTGTTTTGTATTTAGTCATTTTGTGTATTGGTCTTCTGCATCTGCATCTTCTCTTCTGCATGTGTAGCCTATTTACTGCTTATCTGAGTTAATAGTTAATTTCTATAATATAACATCGCCTCTGTTATCAACAAGATTATCGCTCACAGAACTACCATACACTGGAACAGGGGTGTCTAAACTATGGCCCATTAGCCAAATTCAACCCAAATGTAGCTACATCTATATGCAATAAAACAATGAAAGCATCACTCCATGTTCAAACACACTAAACATCAAAACATTGCTTTTCTTCTTGAACTCCAGCAAGGTAGTCTCGAACAGCAGTACAAGACAAAATCATTTTAATGCTGATTTTGAGCTTAGAAGTAAGTAACTAGATCAACCTAATAAAATTGCCGGTGAGGGTCTACAAATTGTAAAACCGCTAACTCCCTGTTTAACTATAACCTTTATTTGCTGAAAACTTATACGCACAAATGCACACACTGAAAAATCAATATCACACATTTTATTTTTCTCACAAAATCCCGCTCGGTGGAGGTCCCAGAGGAGGGGAGAGGAAGAGGACAGGTTGTTGGCCTCTAAAACAGAGAAAGTGCTGATGCCTGCATCGATTGATATCTTTCATCAGCTCGATGGGGTGAATGCATGCATAATCACAATTACAGAGGGCTCTGATCTCTAATCTACAGCTGATTCATTTTAGTCAATGCCTTTCATTTATATTCATTAGCTTTTTGAACTCCAAAAGGTGGGTTTATTTTCATGGCACAGAGGTCGGAGCTTGATGTCACGCCAACTCTTTACTGAAAAGTTTCATGCGTTGTATCATGGGTGTAGTTAGAACTGTTTTAGGGTGGTTCATAAATGCTCCCAACTAAAAAAGTAGGTGGAAAATGGTAAGTATGTCTAAACCAAGTCTAAATTGGGATTAAAATAGGATTAATCTAGTTAGAAACTCAAAACCAAAATGTCCCTATGACAATGACCTAAAAGTCTATACTGGCACTAAAGGTTAAAAGAAGTAGAAAGTGTCACCTCAGAACTAAACTAGATCCAAACCAGAAGTAAAACAGGGCTAAACTTGGACTAAACCAGATTTAAACCAGGACTGAACCAGGTGTAAAACCAGGACTAAGCCAACACTACACCTGGACTGAACCAGGTCTAAAAAAGTGAACAAAAATGAAAATATCACGTAAATCAAATATATTTTCCCCTGTTTGTCTGGTATACTGTGAATCTATACACTCCCTCCAGCTCTATACATGCCTTTGGAAACTTACCTCTTCTTCAGATGCAGCCTCTTCTAAACCTAACTTTTTGGGGGAATAGAAATAGCTGTCTCATGCATTTCGCCATTGTTCAAAACATCATTGTGAGTGAATATTTCTGGGGTTTCAAAGTGGTTTCATCATAAAATGGGTGCCTTCATAATCATTTCCAGAGAGCAGCGAACATGCCATAAATTAGCACTTTTATTAGTCTTTCATCAGAAAAGTCTGAAGCTGGCAGACATGAGGAGGAAGCAGGACACCAGACACTAGCCAAAGGGAGACAGGAGCTAAACTAGGACCCTAAGGTGCTAACCACTAATTGACCCAAGCCTCCTCAGAGCAACACTGAAGATACTTTGAAACTGAAGCACATTATAATTATTATGACAGGTAGCTTTCATCACACACAAACCGAAATGTGCAATGTAACTGTGTGCTGTGCAGAAATGCAACATGAAGGTAAGATGCTGAAACTGTAGACAGAAATCAGATATAATGAATTGTGCTGTTTTTATGTTTTGTGGAAAGAACTATCCAATTATTTCAAGTAGATGCAGCATTAACTGGCTTTGTAATAGATAAGCAAGGTTGCATATGAAATGTTTACATATTGTGTGCACCAAGTTATTCTACAGAATTTGACTGGTTTTACTGAGATATCATTGATCTTCATGGCAATGTAACAGATGCATTAAAATATACAATACGTGTTTTGTTACACAAACAAGCCCGGATATAGCGTATACTTTTTCAGTTTGTAAACATTCTAGAAAGTGTACCAGGAAATGAAACAGACTAGTGCATTTGCTATAGAGAAATTTCTCCATTAAATAATGCATTTCGGTTTGTGTGGAGAAGTTTCCTTATGGTATGTTTAATTTACAAATGCACTTTGTAGAAAATGTCTGTGATTGTAACATCCTAATTATTGTTGTTTTTCATCGGTTGAATTTAAATGATTAAGAAAAATACAAAAACGAATTCCTTGCAAGACATGCAACATTTTGGAAAATATAAGGCAGTCCCACAAAAATATTATAAAAGAAATTTCAGAAATGTGTAATTACTGTATGATAAAAAATATATGTGGTAGTGTCAGATCTTATCCTATATCAAATGTATTTAGTAATATTTTTTAAAAATTATCAGCATTGTGGTTTAACCAATTATTAGGGAAAAACACATTAGCTGGAAAATAATGTGCTTACTTGAAAACTCGAGTCAATATTTACTTTAGTTATTACATTTTACAACTCTAGTTACCCTTATAAAAACCAATCAGCTTTTGAAATAACATTGTAATAAACCTATTTGGTGCCATCTTATGCCATCTTTTGCAGACATACACTATCATTATTGAGAAGTGCTTTGTCTCTATCTCCAGACTTACAGACCGCAATAGCCTTTAACCTGCCTATGTATCTAAGCGCAGTGATAAAACATGACAGCAACTCCATAGAAATTGCAATTATGTAATGGCCGTAAGCAGACATTGAGTTTGTGTTTAAACGTTGGGCAGTTTTCCTCTTGACCTCATAGCCTCTTGCTAAAGCTATCAAACTGCTACGGGCGGCTAATATTGACAGAGCTGTTCAGATGATGATTGGACGTCATGTTATTGATAGAAAACTCAAGTGTATGGGGTGAATATAGGCAGCTTCTATGAGCATATCTACTTGATCAATCAAAGTAAGCGAAGGAAAGCTAATATGTTTTTAACAGAATGATCAATTTTCAACCTAAATGTCTCCACTTATAGGAAACTCATCATAGCCCTGTATTAACAGTTTAGTTTGATTGGCAGGTTTACTTTTTCCATTGGCTTTTTTATCTAGCGTCAAGTGCTGGAGTCATTATAAGAGTGTTTGTTGTTCTTTCAAATGCATTATTATAGATTGTTTGGCATTATCTGGTGGCCAAGTTTTAAAGATTTCTGGAGTGTATTTGAAAGATTGTGTACTGTATATCTAGGATTTTTAACAATGCCTTTGCAAAATCTTGACTGAACTCCGACCACTAATAAGAAAAGAAACAAATGATTTTATAGGCCTAAAATTGGGTCCAATAAACTTGCCCCCAAACTAAAATTCCTATTCTTAAATTGTTAAGTGTTGTAGGATAGAACCATTGCCTTGTCATGTATAGTATTTGCTCTCCAGGTGCGTCTACTTCAGATAGTTGTTTCTTACTGCATTGATGGCACAAAACAATGACATGAACACATTGCTCATGATAACAATAGTCTAAAATGCCTTACTTTAAATGTATGTGGTAAAATAAGCAGGACAAGTTTATGACCCATCACAACTAAAAAGGTAACATTTCTCAATTTACATATCACAAAAATGCCTTTATAATTGCATCGTCTGACCTAATTTATTGAAAAAAATATCCTGAAAAAGCCATAATAATACACACATCACAAGCAAACCTTGCAGTTGCTTGCTGGTATCGTTCCTGTCACTTTATAAACACTACACAAGTCCTTCACAGCATCTTAACCATAGTGGCACCAAAACCAATGATTAAAATGATCAGCTATTGTTGAGCTAGTGTTTAAATTAATTTCTCCTGCCAGAACAAGCCGACACTGGACCCCTGCTGATGGTGTATAATTGGCTATGTGCTGCTTTTGTTCTCTCTTCAACAAGATGGGATCTGAAAACTCACAACCCCAAAACTAAAATCATTTGCCAGCTCCTGTCCAGTGTTTTTCAGTCATTTTACAATTTATCAGTGGGAACTTTTTTAACAGAAAGATGGGAGCAATGAAATTCTAAAATGACAAATTGTTTTAAAACATCTCAAAATATTCTTAGCAGCAATTATTTGTGCATAAACTAAAATTTGAACAACTTTTGGGCTACATTAACCCAAACATTACCCAAAATGACAAATCTTACCATACATGCAATTTCCATTTATTGCTAAATTTGCAAAGTGTGGTAAACATACAGATCATCAACATGTAGCCACCTAAGAAGTGGATCACAATACTATGCTATTGGTCCATAAATCCATTCAAAAGGTGAAATTTGACAACTTGTATAACCAAACTAAAACCACTTACACCAAGTTAACAAGCTCCTGTCCAAATTCTGCACTATAACTCATCACAGACTGCTTTTCAAATCGCTGTAGAAAGATGAGAGCAACCAACATCCCTGATTTGCGGTTTAAAAAGATGGAAATGTCTCGGCATTATTCAATCTGTTTTATCTGTTTATATATTTTTTATCATTCTCAGTGATGCATGGCTCAGCGAAAATAGCATATCCGCGTAAGTCTCAGGTGATTTGGCTAAGGCTGCTCCATCACAAATGATTTCTTCCAGCTGTCAGAAAACTATGATGATTTTTATCACTGCTTGGTTTTCATCATTATGCCTGTGTCGTGGTCGAAGAGGAAGGCAAAGAAGTTTTAGAGAGAAAAATTTGCTTCCTACATTTTTTTTCTGCAGTAACGTATTAGTGCCTCTCAGATTCGCTCCTCATTTCCTGTACACTTATGTAGAGGCATAAATGTATTTTTTATCATAGTCTCAATATCAAGCTGTGCAGAGAGTAGTCAGTTTGAGTTATCTAGTTATTATGTAGCTATGTTTGTAGGAATCTGCTAGCTCTCTGTGCTGTATATATTCATATGTTCATTTTATGGAGATTGCCCCTTTTTAAGCCCTTAGAGGGTTTTTTGGCAATTATCCATCACATTCCAGTGAAAAATATGTTATTGCCTTAAGATTTTAAATGTGAAAATAAAATAAATCAAATCAAATCAAATCCTCTACAGCTATACAATGAAGAAAACAATGGTAGATCTCTGCAATATATATTGTGTCTTGTAACAGTGACATGTCGGATTTACATATTTATTTATAAGAAATGGCAAGTCGTCCAGTTGTCCTATAACCATAAGCTTGGCAGTTTGAATCACTCCTATCTAACATAACCCACTTAACCCAAATTGCTGGAATGAATGAGTTGGTGTAATTAGTCTTAGAGTTAAAGGTGCCATTGGTGCCCCAAAGCAGCTGTGGCCCGAGGCAAGTAAATAGATGTTGTAGCTAATTCTGGCATATTTACTGTGATGCCTTTTGCTAAAATGATAATCAATATGCACTGTCCTAAAAAAATAAATAAACAGAAGTTGTTAACTACCACCAGAGTATGACTGTTGTGTGAACAAAAACTGCAATACATTTTAAAGCATCTTCTTTAATCTAGATAAGTGTTTTATAAAACCAATTTTATTAGAAATACAGTATTGATTATTTTTGGGTTTGTAAAATAAAAATTAGGATGGGATTCTTTACAATTGTGATTCAACGGATGAAGCATTTACCCCTGAACCAGACAATCTCTGGTGGGATTACAGGTTAGGGCCAATGTGTTGTCAGTATCATCAAATGGTCTCAAGTGGAGCTATTGTTTCATAATAACTTTATGTTGCACCAAACAAATGCAAGTGTACTTTAGTGTATGTTTAAGCTGCCACTGTCCAAAATGCATTTAGTGCCTTGACCCAGTTTAGGAGCACTATGCCCAGAATGTCAAGCACTGAAGGAAATGCATTAACTATCCATAAGCACTCTATATAACTCTGCAGCAAAAATCCAAAACTATCACTTTAAAGTCTCCACTCTGAGTCCTGGAAGTCAATGGGTTTGTGTAAGTCAATTTGCTTTAAGTCTGGGAACATTGCAAAGATAATGTATTTCAATGGAACGGGCTATGGATAGGAAGAAAGTACAAAACGATGTACAATATTTTAAGAAATTATAGGGATTTATGGAATACCAAATAGGACAAGTGAATATACATTTTTGCTGGAGGACAAACTTATAGGAAATTCAGCGGTCAAAATTAGGGTGTAGATAACTTTAAACAAGACCGGCTTCAAATGACACACTTAAGGAGCAGCTAAAACTCAATCAAAGACGAACAGAAAGTATTTAAAGGTCTAATCTTTTGCCGGAGGGTCGAAACACATTAGTACGGACTGCTGGAAAATAGAGTGAGACAGTGGAGTTGTAGACCAAGTGAAATGTAGACAGAAAGAAGAGTACAAAGTTTCAGATGGGATTAAGAAATGCCCCAAAGACTCTCCCAGTGACAGTTTTAGAAGAGATTTAATTCTTATAAAGTTATTACATAAATTTTTAAAAGTGAAGTAGTTTCACCTCAAAAGTTTGTACAGTTAATGCAAAATAACTGTAGCAGGATTGTGTTTGCTTAGAGTGAAACGGATTTAAGGAAAAGTGTTCATCCAACCATTTTTGAGTTGGCTTATGTTCATAGTGAGAGAAAGTGTCACAAGTGAAATGGAGGAAGTCAGTGGGTACACTGGACAAGTAAGATTTATTTTATTTTATTGACAGGATCACTGTTCATACTTATGAGAGTTTTGTTTCATTTTTGTTATAAGATGAGTTTTGGTGCCATTGAAATCCTAAGGAAACAGTAATTCAAGAACAAAACTCAAAGATTTTTTTTCCTTTATCCTAGCAACAAAGGTCATAGATTGGGTATAGTCCGACCAGATAGACACACAAATAGACATCCATTCACTCTCATAGTCATTTAGAAGAACCCATTTAGAGTCATCAATCTTTATGACATGCTTCTCTTTGGGCAATGGGAAAGTACCTGAGGACATCCAGACTTCAAGAGAGATTGAGCCAGGCCAGAGGATCAGGAGTGCCAACTGAGAATCTGACCATCTTATTGTACATCGGGATATTTGATGGGTAAAATGGTAGAATATTAAATACAATATAACTTATGAATTACTATCTCTTGGATCTATTGAAATACCTTACTTTTGCTATATACTGTATTGTTGGGGCATGTGCATGTTCTATACATTTCAAAACTAACGCTTAAGCCACCCTTGGTCTAGTTTAGATATTGACTTTGTACATTGTGTAAATAGGAAATTGACTTTACTAATCACAGACGTTTACAGTTATTATATAAATAGAAGTTATACTGAGTCAAAATGAGTTCATGACACTAGTGTGTGATTTAGAAAAGGTAATCATGATCATCAGAATGAGTATACAGTAAATGTAAAATGATTATCACTTTCATATGTTGAGGGGAATACAAGAACATTAACAATACAAATGGTAGAATACATGCCTGGCTTTATATGTAGATATTAAGCTGTGGCCAGACCCAGACAATGGGGACTGAATGAACTCCATGCTGTTGTTAAACCATGACAGTTTTCATGCAGTTTTATATGCTCTGTGTTCAATAATGAAAACTATTAAATATTTACAGGCCACACATGCATTCTGATTCCTTTAAAATGTGGTATTTACGTGTTGATATGTATAGATGTGATAACATGGACATTTTGTTTTATGTTGACTTGGGGCTGTTAAAGTGTGTTTTTTGGATTGTTTATTTATTTATTTAGCCAGAACTGTAAAATGGATAAAGCTATTTCCTAGTCCAACATGTCTATGCCCAGTGGTCAACAAAGCAATGGGTAGGCTATATAAAGACATGGTTTGGTGGCTTATTCAAAACACATACATTTTGAGTCCACTATTCATTGACATCACAATCACAACTACTGTACCTTTGTAGCCACAGCTGCCATTCTGCGTCTACACTCTATACAACCACCCCCAAACACCAATCATACAACCACATTCTTACATGGACAAGGGCTAAAGTGTCTTGCCATGACATGGGCGGGGCCAACACGGGAGAGTCTGACTTAAAGAGACATGCACCTAAAACGATTTTGATTCACTCTGAGAGCTCCCCAAAACAGCTTGTATTGGATAAATATTGTGTGTTTAATGTTACAAAACATACAATGGTAATTTACATGTGCCCAAGATAGAGTGTGAAATGTGCAAAAAAAGCATAATATAGAACCTTTAACCATGTATGTATTAAGTTTATATATATATTGGATACAACTTTGATATTGTACATGCAGAAGATCTCCCATGCATTGCAAACTGTTTCATTGAAGGCTAGACCAAAATGTTCTGTTGGATACACTTGCAGACCAGAATACTTAGTACTCAGTCCAGTCTTTTAGCAAACAACCTTTCACCATCTATTGACCAAACTCTCTTTATCTAAAAACCAAGGTCTGCATTCTAAAATTGGTCTACTTCAGAGCAAGGTTTCAGGGTTTGTGAAATAGTCAGACCAGATTAATGTTCAGAAAAAGTTGAAGACTGGTTTGACCTTCACTTGACTTGCTTGTTTTTGTATCTGTGTTGTGCGTTGTCACTGGTGATGGAAAGGTCTTGTCGAGAGCAAAACATTTAGATTGAGTTTGTGATGGTGCCAGGCAGATCTCTAGATAGAGAGGACAGAAGAGGATTGGACTTCAGAGCTGGTGTCAGTCAAAGAGGGATTGTGAAGAGAGAAACACCCAAGACGCAGACAGGATGAAAGTGTGTTAGGAAAAACAAACAAATATCTCACAAATTCAAAGCATTTTGATGATGTAGTTTTGAAATAATTAGTTCCTATTTTTTTCACAATACAGATATGAGGGGATAAAAGCTAGTGAATTATATGTGCTGTTACAATCTTAGATTTTATCAGGAGTGGAATCCAGCCCATAATATTTGGCAAACAAGAAAGTATTGTACATTTAGGCTGTGCTACCTGATTTTCAAAAACTGTGTAAAAAATAAATTAAGATAAAAAGTTTGGATGACGCACTTCCTCTCCTCTCTGCCACTCGTGTAAGCATTTGTAATCCAGAAAATATAGCCTTTTAATATTTGGAACTAAAAAACAAAAGTAGAGAAATATTTTCAAAATAATGCATCAGCCTCTTCACATCTACTTTCACCTCTAAAACACACAATTTCTAAAACTAAAACCATCATAAAAAGGCTCTTAAGTCTATGTTCATTATGTTATCCTGTACTATTGACTATAAATCAGGTAATGCAGCTTTAAGGGACATCCCAGGAGCATGCATTCTTTGAATTAAATGAGAAATAGTGTGTATTGTTTCTCAAGTTCTGGGACAGGGTCTAAAAGGGGGTTACTGTGAAGTTGATTATCTTAAGTTCATCTTATTAAAAGCCTAAATGTAGTTTATTCATACCAGCTATTTTCTTCTGCTTATTTCAAATAGACCATTTCGTAGCTATTTTGGGTATGAGCTGAGGTATAAAACCTAGACAATGGCCTGTTAGTTGTAGAGCAGATCCTTAGACTTACACAAATAGTTAACAGCCTACAATGCATTTTATTCAGATAACATACGTGTATAGCATAAATGAGCAGGGATAAAGTTTGTAGCACCAGTGCAGTCAATATCAACCATAGGAGAGCTCATTTCTTAACAAAGTGGTAAGTCCAAATCACCACAAATCTCCAAATACAGTGCCAAATTGTCAGTAAGGCACTTCTGATTGTGAACAACAAGAAGGAGGAAACAGGACATGTGAAGATGCCTTGAATGAAAGCCAGTATCCGAGTGTTTGATGGCTTTATAAAAAAAAAGGGGATTCACTTTCTGGTTTTGGCCTCCACATGGGGCAGAGGCTGGAGTGATTGTAGCTGATTGAATGCATCTGGGGTACGGTCCAGCGCTGTGGGGGACGCTGATTAGACGTAATGGTCAGGAAAAAGACAGAGTAATGTGAGAAACTGAATATGAAGGCACAAAATGGAGGAACTGTGTCTCCGCAGGGAGCTGCAGATGTGAGGCAGCAGACGCCATTTTTGTCATCTTTTTATTCTGATGAGGTACCTTTGTCTGTCACTAAAGGTTCAGGGAAAAAGCAATTTGACTCCCAAGCAATTAGAGGAAATGAAATGGTTACAAGTAGGACTGGTGGTTTTATGAGAAAATATATATGTGTTTTTGGAGTTAGGTCTTTGGGAATTGTGCTGTGATCAAATATTATTGGTAGCACTTTACTTTACAGCACGGTAATTATGTGGTAATAGTGTGGTAATAAACACGTAATAAACAGGAACCAATGCTGTAATTATAGTTAATTTTCAAGTAAGTTCTATGTAATTACCAACCCTATTACCATATCCTAACACTAACTATAAATTACCCATAATTACTTGGTTATTCCATATTATGCTTCTGTCCATGCTAAATACATTGC
>JAVQKG010432671.1:0-16072 GCA_036025885.1 Hypseleotris bucephala | reverse complement strand
CCTGGATAAAAGAATGAACCTTCACAGAAAAACACCAAGGGGAGATTAACTTAATATTAGTAATTTTGATATCCAGTAGTTTTCTCTGATCTTGGAGTATAAAAGTTATTTGTTATATTTTTTGTAACGTCAGTTTGCCATCATGACTGATGATATTGTTTGTGGGGTTGTAAGTGTAGTAAGGGGCCAGTGACGCTATAAGTTGACCTTTACAGCAGAGCTCTTTCAATCTTCCACAACAAGACAACCTCTGAGTTTTTGTTGTTTCCCATGGGCTTCTGCTGGAAATGTCTAAAGGTACAGGTGCCTATGATGGACAAACTACTCATTAATGAACTGAGAGCACTGCATATTGTTTTGCCATGGCATATGTAAAACCTATCTATTTTTTGACAGTTGGTACCAATCAAGCAACCTGAAGATAGGTTGAATACAAATAAATGTCATAAAAATAATTTGAGATGACAATTCAGTGTGGGTAATTGTCATTGCTTCCCCTCAGCTATGGAACATGCTTATCTAAAAAATGCTGAAAAGCTGATGTAAAGCCATTTGACATGTGGTTCATTCAGCTGGTTAACAGGCAGCTCGCTAGATTTGTCCAGAGGCCCTTTTTAACTGACCTTGTAGCGCAGTTGTAGAAAGCAAAGCAAAATTTCTCTTTTCTTCTTCTAGATTTTACAGCCATCTATCTCATTTTGTCTAAGTGCTGCTTTCTATCAAGAGGCGAGGAAAATAGGCTGGAAGGAGAGGCAACGCAAAGTGTGTTTATATTGTGCTTTGGAGCCTGGCTCTACTCTTTTTATTATGTGCCATTATAAACTGTGACATTGATATTTTATTGATATTTTCAGTATTACACATTTCACACATGGCTACTTCCACTGCTCAACTTAATGACTGGTAAGACATTTTTATAATTTTATTTACAGTGGGTCTAATCGTGAATCAACTATTTTACTTCATAAGAAGAAATATCATTTAAAACATGTTTCTGTTTTCAAAAAAGCTAGTTGTTTTCTCAGCAGAGAATGGTTGATTTGTCAAATACAGTAGTCCACTATGGGTCATTGAAATTACACTGTGCAAAATGTCTGTCATGCGACTGATGCTCTATATCAAACAGAAATCTAGAAAGCAGCTGACGAAGAAGCCATATAATGGTGTGTAACAACACAGTGTTTTCGGGGGCCTGCCAATTGTCTGTAATCATGGTTCTGCTTTGTCATCAACAGCTTGTCCTTTCTAAGCCCAGCACAAAAGCATGGGTAAACTCTGGAAGGCCCCAGGCAGCGGAGTGCTTGGTCACAGCCAGGGGCAGGATTTGGGGGTTATTTTCCATCCAGTCACTGCTGACTGAGTTTAGTCTAGCATGAGACAGCCAAGGGTGAGCACCCGGGTTTTCACACACTAAAGGTGCTGAAAGGGACCTACACTCCAGGGAGACCACCAGCCCGGAGGGACAAGCACTATGTATAAGACCAGATACAGGCGCGAGGAGCGCAAGGAGAGGTACGAGAATGTATTTGAAGAGGAGCCAGAGGACTCTGCAGGGATCTCAGCCATCCAGGGCTGGGAGAGCCTCCAGGAGCTCAACAGTCGCTTCGCTCGATACATCAACAGAGCCAGGGTCCTGGAGCAGAGGAATGCTGTGTTCAGGAAACAGTTGGAGACCCTACAGCGGATGGAAGAGTCCAGTGGACTGGAGGAGGCCTTCACGGAGCAGATCGAGGTCAACAGGCACCGCATCAGAGAGCTGACATCTGAGCACGCTAAACTAGAGCGAGAACTTAAAGACGCCTGCTGCCAGCTCGACGACTACACCAGCAAGTAAGACTCTCCTCTAGGGAGGACATGACGCTGACAAAGTGCTAAAAGCAGCATAAACCTCCTTCCATCTGTCATGTTGGTTAGTCATAAAAAGTTCACTGTGAGGCTCCATAAAAAACTTTAATTCTCATGTCTTTACATGTCTAAAGTTTAACATTTGCAAGTATAAACGTAGGCAGTGTTTTGTCTAACCCCCAAAAAAACTGTGTGATCCAAAGCATTTTTCTTGACTGATTATGATAATTACCATTTGTCAACATGCAGCTAATTTGGCTGCCAAAACATCTACAGAGTCCCTCCATGTTATCATTAAATTAAGATTCATAGCAGCAGTGAATGTGCATTTTATTATGGCATTACAACCAGACTACCTGCTACACTGAGTTGGTTCTTTGTTCTCAGCATTACTTAATATAGTCACATTAAATATACTACATCTGAAAGCATATATCTCATTAGTTAATTGTACCAGCATTACAGCCTCTAAAATGGAACCACGTTTTGATCTTTTTTATCTAGATACAGGGATGAATGTGAGTTCCAGGAACAGCTGCGAGGTACTCTGGAGCAGTTAAATAAGGTAAATTCTACACGGCCAATACAGTGGCTATATTTAACTTGTTCTAAATCTATTTTATGAATGAAATCCTGCAGGAGGCTGACAATGTTCTGTTGGAAAACCTGGAGCACCAGATCGAATCACAGTTTTTGCAGGATGACATCAGCTTTAGTAGGGAACGCCACAAGAAGGTAAAACTTTCAGCATTTAACTTTCAGCCTGATTCTTCTGAAATCACTCCCCTTTGGGCATTGTTCATGAGTGCTGTGAAGTACAGCCAAAGATTCCTACCAGAAAGACTTGTGAATCTACAGGAAATGAAATGCACCACTGTGTTTCACAAGCAGTGAAATGTGACTGGAAAGACAAACAGCAGAAAATTTCCCAGTGGATGTGCATAGAAATGGCTTAAGGACAGTGTTGTGGCTGTCAATGTAATAAAACAGAGGGAACAAAAATCAAGGGATTACTTTAATGCACATGCCATTTCTCTTTTTTATTTTCATAAAGCCCTGTTTGGTTTTCAATGACAAATTAATTTGACTGTAATATGAAGATAGCATATCTAGAAGTCCCTGCTGGTGCCATATTATTTAAGAAAGAAAAGGCAGCCCTCTCTCACACATAAAGACTTGGCAGCTTTGATGTACCCCCTTCAGAGAAAAGAAATACAACATAACTCTTTATGGGAAGAAACAGCTTCTACAAGTGTTTTTTTTGTTTGTTTTTTGTTTAAGAAAATATTAAAGTTGGATGGATAAAAGCAATCACTGTAAAACCTACATGAAGGAGCACATAATAGCATGTTTTTTATTCTTTTACCACACAGAACCTTGCAGAGATCCAGACTTACATGAACATTTTGCAGCAAATCAACCAGACACTTGTTCCGAATGTGTCATTGGGCATCTCTGAGGTAAGGTCACTAATCTTGTCAAGCCAGTGTGCGCCAGTGTATATTTGTGTGTGTATGTGTGTGTTTGTGTGTGTGTGTATATTTGTGTGTGTGTATGTGTTGAAAAGCTGCTGTTCTCCCCTGTGGCAGAGGATATACTTGCATGTGTGTTAGACCAGGCTAGGTGTTCAGACTTGATGAGGTTACCAAGCTTCTTAGTCCAATTGTGTGTCCTAGCCTAGTGTAGATAATTGAGACCAAGGCACAAGCAGGTAGAGAGGGGGAAAATTGCAACAATAAGGGCAAGCCAGATTGTTTTTTTTAACGTTATAATGAAGGCAGAAAAATTAATCAGAAATGACAGAATTAAATGAATCGGTGACACGGTGACAAGGATTAGCATAGCAGGTCAGGTGATTTGTTTATTCCAACCACTTTGAATGAATGTAGAAATGTTAAATTGGCTCGACTTTAATCTGAATAGGAACAAACAACTGGTGACATTTTTTGGCCTTAGTCATGGGCTGTTGATTTTCCAAAAGTTAGGTTTGAAAAGCGAAAATTCCTGTAAGTTCTTTACACAGATTTTCCATCAAAGACTAATGAGTGTTTTACCATTTGAATCAGGCACGTGATTAACATGCATTTGTGATTCATGACTCACATCTGGCCACTTATCATAATGGTTACAGCAATAAAGTAAACATGTCTACATTTTTTTGTTATTCATTTTACCAGTTTACTAACACACAGGACTGCTGGTACATTACGTTGTTCCTGTTATCTCTATATGGACACAATGTTATTACCAACATGGAAACATTATTGTTAATATTTTTTAATTTAAAATACATGCAGTTCTACCTCCTTATCACAACCATAACAGACATTTGCTTATCAATAGAGTTCTACATTCATACTGCCTCTTCTCATGTTGTCAGATAATTAGTTTGATTTATAAAAACTGAGAAAAAAAAAAGAAGTTTAAAAGGAAAATGTCTGCCCTCCAAATGTGGCTGTGTGTGTAATCGTCATGTCCTGGTGACAAAGTGCAGTCGCCCTTCAAGGCCGTATTGATTTTTGGTTAATTGTACAGGAGCAGGAGAAGCTGTTGGCCCAAAGGAAGGTCCCCGGTCTGCAGAGTCAGTTAGAGGAGTACAAGAGCGCCCTCTGTCAGCTGCAGGCCCAAAAACAGCGCGTTCAAAATGAGGTGGGTGTCCATGACAACCAGCTTTTGTTCAATTGCTGTGTGTCTTTGCTTTTTTTTTGTACCAGTAAAAACAAATGGTGCTTTGAAGCTGAAGGATTAAGATGTTCTCTAATATTTTAATACATGTTGATATAAAGAATACATTAGAGCCTATTTTATAAAAGCAACACTGGCTTTGCACTGAGAAGATGTGTAAATTACTACTCCTGTCTCTTATGTAAATAACTATTTTTGTTATTTTATGTGTCATCTATTTAACTTTTTATTTAATCCACAGCTGGATGTAATGTGTTGTCCTTTTTCATTGCAGTACTATCAATATGACTTCTTCAAACATAATAAATTAATTAGATCACCCCTAGTAATTGGTATATGACCTAAATTAGATTTCTCTTCATTGTATTATTGTGGGCTAACTAATATTTCACTGCACTCAATGAAGTAAAAAATTGGCACTGTTCTGCATGGTTCATATTTATCACTAGATGTCAGGCTTGTCATGCATTTGAAGTGCAGTAGAGGTAAAAATCACTCAGAAGTATTAAATGTTTAATAACATTACATTACCAATGATTGCTAGGATTACTGCTAACATATCTTGTTCAGACTGGAAAAATGGAAAATATGGTGGCAACTTTTACAAAATACACAATTTGGAGAATATATTACTTTAGTACCGTAATTTGTATAACAGCGTTTTGTTTATGTGATTCATTTCAGCATTAGACATGTTTTTAGTCATTTGAACACCAGGATATTTATTCACGCGCACACAAACCGTGCCAGTCTTAATGACACCGCCGTTGATGTTTTTAAACTCCCTCCTGAGCCTTTGTTATTGCTAATCATGTTACCTTAATTTCTTAATGAATCTCTGCCTTTCAGAATAAGATGCTGGAGCAGGCAATCAAGAGCACACAGGAGACCTACGACGATGAGATCCAGATGTATAACGAGCAAATCGAATCTCTGCGGAAGAAGATCGAAGAGGCCGAGAGGTCCCTGGAGAAGTTTACCAATGAGTGTCGCCATCTCGCCATGTACCAGACCTCCCTGGAGAACGAGCTGGAGAGGTACAAGAGGATCATCGAGAACGAGGACAACAGGTAAAAACTGTCTCTGAAACATAATAATAATAATAATAATAATAATAATAATAATAATAATAATAATAATAATAATAATAATAATGGATTACATTTATATTGCCCTTTACAATGGCCAAGGTGTTCTCAAAGCGCTTACAATTTAGAGTCCATTATTCATTCACTCCACAGTGTGGTGGTAAGCTACTGCCACAGCTGCCCTGGGGCACACCGACAGACTTTATTAATGTGTGAAAATGTATCCAATTAGGAGACTTTATTAGATTGACCTGTTTACCTAGTCTCAACTCAAAAAGCTAATCTCAGAATGTGAAAGTGAGTAAAAAATATAAATTTTTGAATACCTACCTTTCTACTTCCCTTTCCTCTATCATGGTCTCACACAAACCAGTAAATATGGGTTAGGGAGTTATCCTTTTAGATGCGAATACGCTGTAAAATGTTAATTTGAAATAAAACATCAGCTCTCTCATATTAGTCTTGATAGATACTAGTTCTGCATAAATAATACATGTATGAACCAGTTTAGTAAAAGTGTGTGATTGGTTAAAAACGTGGCTAAAAATACTTATAATAAAGACCATAGAGGGTCTTTTTTCTTAAATAACCTATATTATGATGTACTATTTAGTGAGTAATTATTCTTTAAAGCAATACAAACAGCTACTGCATCTTTAAATGACTTTGAATATGCCTTTCTTGGGATCTTATATTTTTTGATCAACTCAGATTTGACGTACAATTATGTTTAGTGTTTTCAAAAAATGTTTTAAAATAATATTACTTTAGATAACTTGTACTGATGACCATCTAAGTGTCTGTTTAGTATGGTATAGTTGCCATGTTACAAATGGTAGGCAGGTGTCAGTGTTGTATAGTTTTTTTCTTAGCTGTGAAATGTCCAGTGCAGATAACCATTGTTGTCATGGTCATCATTTTCATAACGCTATAAGAAAAGGCTTAATCATCATCCAGACTAGGGACCTACTTTGAACCGACCCTCGTACTTAATGGCTTTTGACTAGGTGAAATGTTGCTGTTCTTTTATCTCTCTCTCTCTCCAGGTTGAATTCGGCAATAATTGGCACACCCACCCTGTTCCCCACTAATTACCACTACACTCACACACCTTCTGGCTCGAGCTGTGGGGGGAGAGGTAAGATGCATCCTCACTAGCGTCCCAACCATCACAGCTGGTTTGCATTGATAATCACTATTGAGTGCACGTTCAATCAGCAGCCATTGTGGGAGACAACTCTCAGAGGATTCTGGCTTGTAGTGTTCACAAGGCTTTCCACCGCCATTTACAGCCATGTCTTCAATTGTCTTTTATATAGTAGTTACTGAAAGTTAGGGATATTTGACTTCTGGGAGAAATTTGGGGAATTTGTAGTACTACAGTTGTATTATAGCATATTGTAAAGGCTGCACAAGTTAGAACAAATATCGAAATCCGATTCATGTGACTAAATCTGTGATTGTGATTGGATTAACATTTTTTAACAGTAAACAGCATATTTTAAATCTGTCTAGAAGCTTTAAAACCAGAAAGAAGACTAAAATATTTAAACTTCTATAAGAATCACATGCCTTTCAGAACTTTATAGAGGTTAAACCAAGCAAGCAAACCAGGTTTTTACACAACTTGAAATGGCAGCCTTTGAGATTTGATAACTGCCGCTCTTGAAAATGCAATTTTCGATTCAATTGCGATTTATTGTGCAGCTCTATTGTTAAGTTGGGTATTTATCAAGAACCACATGATAGTAATTTACAGATCATATTTCAATGTTCTGTAATTTTACCTAGACGTCAAATATTCCTACATTTTACAATGTTGTTGCCTTTAACTGACTTCTTCCATTTGTCTAGATATCACCCAAGTTATCCAGGACATCACCAATATAAAGCCACGTCAGAAGAACCTGGCTAAGAAGGTCCTAAAGAAGAAAGATATCACCCCTCGTGATGTTTTCGACAGCACCCAAGAAGACAAAACTGCCGGAGAGGGTCCTATTGAAGAGACAAAGGCTACATCATGTGAAGAGGTGCAGGGCGAGAAGGGTAAAGAGGACGTCCCAGATGGTGCCCAGATCAGCAAAGCCTTCGATACTTTGTGCAACATCGTCCGCGACCGAATGAGGAAGTACAAGAGGCCTGAACCCATCGCCGATTTCTACACCAAGGGACGATATGTTCTTGTCACCGGTGATGGTAGCTATCCCGATCCATGCTTCTACACTACTACCCCCTCTGCTGGCCACATCTACGTCACTATCAGAAATGGTAAGATGTCCCCTTATGACATTTACGGACGCAGCTCGCCCACCCTTCCGCAGCCAGAACCTTCTAGTCCTATTAACCCCACCTTGCCCACTATCCCAACACCAAAAGATGACCATAAAGGCCCAAGAGGCAAAGAAAGCGGGGGTAAAGATAATGAGCACAAGAGCGCAGACCCACACCCACGTCCCAAAGATCCAAGTCCTGGCTCTCCTCCCAGCCACAAGGAACCAGCCACCCCAGCACCCGACCACCCCCCTTGCCCTAAAAAAGGTCCCATGTCGCCCCCTCGAATTCCAAGCACTAGCTCCAGCTCAAGCACCTCCAGCAGTAGCTTCAGCCCAGATGCCATGACCTACGAGAAGGTGGAGGTGATGGAGTCCATACAGAAAATTTCCAGCGACCGCAAAACTAAAGGCTACAAAGAGACGTCTACTGTGGTGGAGACTATGATTGAAAAGTCCAGCAAGAAGAAGCATTGAAGCACAAATCTGGTAGAAAACTCAAATTTGATACCATATTTTTCCCAAACTTGACATTCCTGCTCCATATTCCACACTTCTTCCATCTGCAGTTTCTGGTCTTGTGTACACTCATGCTATAGTAGTCCTTTACTGTCTGAAAGCTTGGAATGATGAAAAAATTAAGATATGTGCCACCTTTAAATTTTTGTTAGAATATTTTGAAGGTATAAAACTAAAAAAAAGTTGTGCCACCCTTTGGAATCAGTCCCAGAATTCCCCCGTTGAACTCTTTTGTTTAATTGGACTACACGGCCTGCCCTCAGCACTATTTTGCTGTGAATAAATTTGCTTTGATAACTTGATTAATAAAAGCTTTAAAGATTTGTTTATTGTGTTTTTATACTTTGCAAATTGTCTTACTATATACATATTAATACTGTTATTCATATGTAAACAGTCTAACCCTCCAGCTAGGTACATTCTGACCAAGATCCTGGCTCAAGATCTTGAAACAGGTCCCTGCACACTACACTGTAGCTGCCCACTGCTCCTGACTGGTTTCCCCAGGGTAATTAATAGGTCAAATGCAAAATAACACATTTTCCTAAAAGGACAAAGTATACCCTACTATAAATATAATATGAATACTTAAACATAAATAAAAAAATACTGATTTGCTGTTTTATTCATGACAGCGTTACTAAAGCCTAGAAACTAATAAAATACATTAATAAAGTCTATATATGTGACTTATTTTGACAAACCTGACAAGTGGTGCATGTTCAGAAGTGTGCTGCAAATTAGTCAAGGTGCTTTAATAAACATCTGAATAAATTTATTATAGTATACATCAAAGATTATGAAATATGAACTAAGACCACAGGCTGCAAAATAATCTCACATTCTTTTCCTTGTTTATATCGATAAACAGTGCTTCTCACAAAAATATAAACAGAAAGAAGTATCACTGCTCTGTTTGCCAGACTTGAAACTTTAAGTAGAATGACACTGAAAATCATTTACAGTCACAAACTGTACAACAGTTGGCAGAAGAAGTGCAGGGCAGTTCAAAGCAAAAGCATGGGAGTGTGTGTGGTATTCACTGGGACCATGTACAATTCTATAGTGTAAAAAACAGAATCCAGGTGATGGTGTTATATATAGCATAGATTATCACATTTTATGATGAACGGATTACAAAAAACATTCACTGAAGGCTGGGGAGAATGAAAACACTAGATAACAAGGTAGCATTTTAATTTAGCATGGTAATAATATAGTAGTAGTGCGGCAATAAAAAGGTAATAATATAGTAATTACCACTAACCCTAAGAATAGATTTCCCATTAATACAAAGTTATTCAATATTGTATTACTATCTTAAACGCATGCTATAATAATAGCATAGATATTACTATGAAACTCAAAACCCAAGTCCAGATGACTGATTTAAACCTTCTTCAACTTTGATTTGACTACATGAAAGAATAACCTTCACAGAAAATATTAAAGGTATGAAAACAGACAAATGCAGGTAGATTTTGCATCCTTGCCAATTTGTTCTGTTGGATTTTACTGCCTACATATTGTACATTTAACTAGGTAGGCCTGCATTGTCCGGCTACACCTAATATGTTCAACCTTTTTCAACTGATAAGGCATTAATAGTTCCGAATAAAATATATACAGCTGTAAAAACCGGTATAATAATTTCAGCTGATGATATCCCATACATGAAAAATGTTAATTGTGGCCAGTAAAAACCACACTATTGCTATATTATTATCAGGCTGTAAAGTAAAGTGCGACCAGTAACAAATAGAAAGTGGCAGACGAAGCGGCGCAGTAGTGAGGAAAACTGAGGAGATGCGGTGGACTTTAGACAAGGATAGAGCGTACATGCAGATGGAGTCTAGTTGTTTTTACTCATTAAACTCTTAAGACTTCTCTCCACGGCTTCATCCAGCTCTTCCTCCAGCTCCTCTTTTTTGGACATGGCCAGTTTGGACTGATAATCGCGCACTACCTGGTCTATGTAAGGGGCACTTTGTGTTCCGTGCAGCATGACAGTCCACTCCTTCAGGATGCCTCGCTGGGGTTCGTCTCCTTTGAATCCCACCTCCAGGACCCAGGTGCCGCGCGGGTCCTCCCCCCACGTGTGAGTGGTCATGAAAGGCCACTTGTCAAAGCCCACCTTGGAGTCATCATCTCGAGGTCTTCGGCTCAGCAGGATGGACTTGGTGCCCATGGGGGACGTCATGTTGATGTTGAGGTCCCCGCGGCGGCTGGCGTTGACTGTTATCACGGCCTGAACGTGCTCCAAGTAACGCACAAAGTTGTCCTTGCCCTGGCAGGCCTCAGTGTCAATGGCCAGCACCAGCTTGTTCCCAGACTGGATTTTACTGCAGAGAGAGAAATAGATGAATTAGAAACAGAGCGATAAAGCATTAATAAAAATGTAATTAGAAACATTCAAATGTAGAATCTATGAGTTTTAATAAATTGTTTAAAATAAAAAATGTAAAAAAAAGAGAAAATGCTTAAAATTGATTATTCGACCCTCTTCAATGATGTCTATGATGTAAAGTAGGCCTTCTGTAGTCTGTAGAGGCCAAGGGAGGGATTAAGGTAAAACTTGAATACTGTTAGTCAAAATGGTATCCCACAAACTATGATTTGATGTTGATTTAGAGGCCAGGAGAGGGACAAAGACTAATAATTATGATAGATACGCAAAGAACAGGGTCAGATAAAGCATTTTTTTTAACTTACAGAATATAGCTTTAATGAATATGCTGTTTATAAATACAAATTTGCATTGATGAGGTTATTACCAAGGAATTTAACATTAATAACATGATTAAGAACTTAGTGATTTTTGTTAATGATCTATTAACTGGTTATCACGGGTTAACTAATGCTTAATATTGTGTAGTTATTATAATGTGTTACAGAGGACTTGACATGTCAGTGCCAGAGATCTCTTTTATTAATTATGTTGACATCTGAGAAAGCCTTTGCCTGGTGGAAAATGCCAGTCAAAATAAGTCCTTTATAACCTGCATTTTCTCCTTTGAAAGCTCCAGTAAATGCTTGACCCATTTTTTATACACAAGAAAAGAATCAAGGTCTGTTTTCTAAAAGGAAGCCCTCTCACACCAAAGCAGCTGTGATGAGAGCCATCTCAACGTTATTTAGCCTGAAATTTACTTCTGTATGCACCATTTTAAAGCCTCAGCACTGAATAGTAAACCAGCGCAATTGGAGGCATAATCACAACAACAATACATATAGGCCTAATGTATCTATTCTTTGATAATGGATTATTAAGGCACATATGAAAGATAATGGAAGCAGGAGAAACATAAAGAGATACTTTTCCAGTTGTGTTGTTGTCCCATGACTATTAAAAAGACAATATGAAATGTTGTGCAGTACACATTACTTCTATATATGCAACCATTCGGCTACATTAATGAGCAGCAGCATGCCCCTAAATGGCACTGTTTCCATGTAGTTTGTACTGTAGGGTCAGCACATAACTTCATTACTGCAGTTCATTCATAAGGTTCTCTTCATATTTCCCTTATTTAGGATCAAGAATATAATTATTTTTCTGTTATACTTTGTTCCGTAAAGCTGCACTACCTAATTTTTGCATTTAACCAATAGTCCAACCAAAAGTCAATAGTACAGCATAAAATAAGTCTTCTGAGAAAAAAATTGACTTTGAGGTCTGCAATGAGTTTTAGAATGAGGGAAGAAACAGTTTAACCAATCACATGCTTCCACAGGACAGGAGCACTCTGATTGGTAGATGCATCCACTATCTATCCAGAGCTACAATGTGAGCGGTCATGTTTGATGTTTATTTTAAAATCACAACTTTTTCACAACTTTTTCACAACTTTTTGTATTTATTGCTTCGAAAAATTAAAAACAAACTCCAGACTGCTTCTTGTTATTCTCATACCTTCCAGTTTGCATAGTCTTTCTGGTTTGTGTGAGACCATAATAGAGTGTTGGAAAATAGAGGCTGAGAAAATGGGAGCATCTAATTCAAACTTTTTTGTACTGTTTCATAAAATCAGAGTCAGTATAGCTTTAATAAAAAACATTGCCCTCAGTCTATCTTGACAAATGGCTGTGTATAAGAAGCACATTTGACTTCAAGCACAGACTTTCCAGTATAAAGGCTGTATTCTTCATCTTTGATCAAAATGGATTTGTCCAGAATGAGTGGCCTGTTCGGGTATTGTTGTTGCCTTGTAGTTACAGCCGGCACACTGCTGATGCCATCTCAGCGTGTGATGGAAAGAAAAGTAAGGGCCCAGCGGGACAGGGGTGGTGGCCAGGAGCTGGGAGCAGACTAAATAACATTATCAGGGGCTGGAAGGCCAGGTCACATGTGGTGGGAAAGAGGAGGAAGAGGAGGAAGAGACAAGGCTGACAGCTAAAGATGTGTATACAACATCCGTCACTTAGACAGATGATTAATAGAGCGGGGTCCTGTGCACGGGCAGATTACCGCACTGGTGAGCTGCGAAAGGCTGATTACAAGAATTACAATTCCCAGAAAAACATGACGATTCACAGCAGGTTGTTAACATCCAGCAGGGTCTCACATAACGTCATGTACAGCATCTGATCACAACTAACCTCGAGCAAAAAAGTCTATTGTCTTATTACACTGTAGTTCAGTTCAGTAGAGGCTACGAATGGATGATGAAATAACATTAGGGGTCCATAATATAACAGCATAACACAGCGTGTTCTCTCTGTGCATGTGTATGTTGTCTCCAGGTTGTCTTCCCTATACTAGTAAAATAATGTGGATCACGTGGCCCTTGGTCATGGTGCACCCAGTCGTAATAGTTCAGAACAAACCCTCTATCTGACCTATACACAATTTTGTTGTACACCTTAATGATAATAAAGCATTTTACTTAAACATAAAGCTAAACCCTTTATCTTATCTTAACTAAGAAATGTATGAACTGCTGGTGGGAAAAATTACAGTGAAACTGCATGTAAAAATTTATTCAGTTCTGAATTTGCGTGGCTCCTATCATTGTTTTGAATGGCCAAGCAAATGAGGGGCTCTAGCTGTGTATTTTCATTAATTATTTAATTTGATTTATTTTAACAATTTGCTGAATTCTTCTTTGAAAATGTAACTTCCTTTTTTGGTATATTGATCTATACAGGATTCCAAAATAGATTTCAAAATGATTTGTGTGCCATCTTTTATTCTTGCTTTAGTAAATTAGACAAATGTTTTACCAAACCTTCTTCATACATTGAGTTTATTCAGAACTGGGTAAACTGAAAGCTGACTGACCAAGTATTTTAAAATGTAAAATTATGCATCAAAATGTTAAAATATGTGGACCACAGCAGGTGCCCATTAGCATCAGATATTAGTGTGCGTCAGTAATTACAGCAGCAGGTCACAGAGCGGGGCGAGGGGGGGCGCTGAAGGGCAGGACCAGTGGAGATTTCAATTTTCTGTGAATCATCATTTGCTCACACTCAAATAACAATTCAAGGTCAAAGCAATGTATTGTGTTGATTAAGGTGGATATTGACTCACTGGTCACTTTATTAGGTATTATTATTATTTGGCAGCTGCTTGTAAGCTCATTGCATCAAGCCAGTGTATTTAGTCAGGTCTGTCTGACATTACTATTATTTTAAGCCCTCCTCTGGCCACTACAACATAGATTAATAGGGTCATAGTGCAGTAATTTTAAAGATTTTTTAATATATTTTTAATTTTCTTATTTTAGGAAACTTCCAGACTACCTTTAACTGACTCTGTTTATGGCATGCTTGTCGGTAACAAAGTTAGACTATTTTGAGTACTTCCGAAACATCATCATCATCAGTGATTTTCACATCTAACCGTGTTTCTTTCATATTTTTTTAACTTTCCAAATTAATTAAATTAATTGGAGCCTGGCAAGGTGTTTGAATGTGAAATTTTGCATCTATACATGACCTCCCAAAATTATTCCGATCACAGTGGGTGCCCGGTTGCCATCAGATAGTGTGCCTTAGTAATTACAGCAGTGGGTCAAGGCACAGGGTGAGGGATGCCTCTGAAGAGCATGACCGGAGCAGATTAAAAACCAGGCCGACGCACAGTGGGCCATGGACTGCCAGCGTCCCCGATAATGAGTAAGTTCCTCCTCCAGCGAAGTAAGCTGACGCCAGATCCAACCGCTATCAGATCACTACAGAGCTGTGTTTTGGCGTGCCAGGCAATATGGTGTTTATTTCCTTTTTACTCTGCTCATCCGCTATCATCTGAGCGAGGCTTGTTGTAATTATAGCCGCGCTACAATAGAGGCAGTAGCATCCCTGTGGCGCTGCTGTGGAAACGGAAAAAAACTGACAAAAAAATGGCAACGAATGACACACTGGGCTTAAAATAGAGCGAAGAGGGGAGAAGCCATCATTAGCATCATCAACCCCATCCAAAGAATTGATAACGCTGGAGTCACAAATGATTTATAGAGAATGTTAGGCTGGTGGCTAGGATGTTTGCTGACAGTTAGGTTGCACAATGAAAATGCAAGAGGGAAAGTGATAAGTTTGTTGGGTATTGTTTAAGAATATAACAGGGACATGCTTTTTAACATACAGCTAATAGTTGACCAATGCAAGGTCTAAAAGATTAGCCAGATAAAGGTGGGGTTTTCAATCAAAATGTAAGAAGGACTAAAGGACCAAACCAGGACTAAAACTAAAACTGTGGTTACCCCAGCTGCTCTGACAGATGGGTCAAATGCAGATGTCAAATTTCCTTACGGGTACAATTATATGTTAAACTAAGACTAAACCAAGACTAAACCAGATGGACTGAATCAAGACAAAATCAGATATTTTCTATTGGGCACATATTTTCATCAATAGTTCACAAAACTGAATCTTTCTTGCAACTGCATACTGCTAATATAGTGATAAAATTATGATGTATTTTACAACCCTATATCTATGTCTTTTTTTGTCTTTTGTCTTTGTTTTTGTCTTGATACTTAACATAACAAAATATACATTTACAATTTATGCACTCTTAACTCAACTCTACCCTTTCCTGTATATCAGTGTAAACTACTGCATATTCAAGGCATGCCATGCAGGGCCCTTGCAGAGTTCTAATTGGAGTCAATGAGAGGGCAAGCCACATGAAAACACCACACATCATACAGCATCTAAAACACCATGGGGTCTAGGGCAGATGCAGAGAGAAGCCCTCACTAACAACAGCATGTACAGAAAATGACAGACCGCATTAATGGAAGAGGAGAGGATACAAAGCTAAAGGAAGGACATGCTCAGAGATGAGGAAGATGAGATATTGCAAGGACAGATACTATAGCTGCTCAGGGATTTTCCGTTCGGTTTAATCAAGCTAACAGCATAATGTTATAGAAAAGACTAGCGGGAAAAACAAGTCCATCAACTAGGGCAATGGCTCTCAAACATTTCACACTAAGTACAACCTATAAAAATAAATAATAAAAATATTTAACAATCTACTTTATTGGCCTACTATGAGTCTAAAGCAGATTCATAAAACAGATAAAATATAGATTAATGCAATGCTCTAATGTTGATGATTTGTTGAACTCATATAACTCTAGTGTTCAAAATGTTCTGGACACCATTGCTCCTATTAAGGTTAAAATGGTTAGAAGTAAACAGAAAGCGCCATGGAGA
>JAVQKG010432656.1:0-12270 GCA_036025885.1 Hypseleotris bucephala | reverse complement strand
ACCTCCTCCAGGAAGTAATGTGATCGTGTCTGTTGGTGTGGATGTGCATGTGTGGGTTTGATAGCAACTTTATGAAAAACTACTGCATGGATTTGGATGAAACTTTCAGGGAAGGTCAGAAGTGATACAAGGAAGATGTGATTTGATTTTGGAAGTGATTGGGATTACGGTCTAGATGTACGATTTTTTTTTTCAAAATATACCCCCTTCTCTTGGATCTGCTGTTCCTCTGTTGTCATATAGCTAGAGACTCCTTCCCCCATTTAACCCTCTGACACCTTGCCCCCTGCTGAGTAGAGTACAAATATGTACACTACAAGACACTAGGAGAGTGCAGACCTCCACCAAGGCAGCTCAAACAAAGTAGGAAAAGTTACTATTTTATGCAATGAATCTTGTAATTTACTGATAATTTACACAGACAAGAGAAAACATAACTACTATTTAGGGCTGAAAGATTAATCGAAATCGAATCAAAATCGCAATTTTAATGGTCACATTTAACGAATCGCAAAGGCTGCAATTTTTTAGTCAGTCTAATATCTCTGCACAGAACAGAATATATGGTCAAAAAGCTGCTTCCCTTGTAGGTTTAACCTCTACAAACATGTTCTGAAAGGCATGGGATTCTTGTGGAAGTTTAACAGTTCATATTTTTGTCTTTTTTTCAAGTGGTAATGCTTCCAGACATGTTTTAAATGTGCTGTGAACTGAATCTTGGCTTTAAAAATAAATCCCCCCAAAAAAGGTAATCCTAATATTTGAATAAAAATCAATATTGTTCAGCCCTACATTCTGTACTAATGTCTATATAGTTAGAGTTTTAATAATTGTATCATTTGTAAAAACAGCAGCTGGCCTCTGTAATGTACCACCTTGACTTCCTGTGCCTTTCCCTTCCTCTTCCTCTTTAGTCTCCATCTTCCACACAACACACATCCCTCTGTATTAGGAAGTATGGTGGGCTAGGCCTGTCAGGATAATTACTAAATCGACTTATCATTCAATATCTAAAACTGAGTAAAGATATTTTCATTTATCGTAATATCGCTTGTAACCATCTGAGTGGAGATTTTGCCCAAAGAATTATCAATAGATTATGAATTGCTTTGTATGTTTTGAATTTGTCTGTATTTATTTTTTGCTTCTCTCTTAATTATTATATATATATATATATATTAGAGAGTTAGACATAATTAATTTACTAATATTGAAAAAATGTATGGGATTATAAAACTCTAGGATCAATGTATGAGTGTATAAAACTGTCTACTCAATATTATCCAATATCGAGATATTTTCTGAGACAAAATATCGTCCTTCAAATTTTGTAGGCCTACATACGGGACCCTTTTTCAAGCTTTTCAAAAATATTTTACCTGACAATGTATAAATTAAAACAATAAAATGTGTATTGCATATTCCCCCTAGATTACTTTGAATGCCTATTCTTTGAAGCCCAACTTCTTGCTGCTGGCCATGTCCTTCACTACACTATTACAGCCAGTACAAACAATGGAAAGTAGCAAGGTACATCTACGTTTTACAAAAAGAGATTTACTAAAAAGTATGAGAATGAATGAAAATACAACCCTGAGTATGTATTTGATGTAACAGAGCACATACCGGTAATGCCGAGTGAGCAGAATAGTGCCCCTTTAGCCCTCAGCTGCCTGTGTTAATATAATAAACCATTTCATAGTTTAGTTGGTCCAGAAACACAACTCTCACCTAATAATACGCTGGGCAGCATACTGGTGCAGACAGCGAAACTGGGCAGACATGTTTGCGAGTGCAGCCAGGCAGTTCGTATGGAGGTATTTATCCTACAAAAGTGCGTACAATGACAGCAAGATTATTATTTTTAGAAGAAAAACCTGGAAAAGGCCTGAGTGATGTGGGTCTCACCCTTGTTCGAGTCATATTGAACTGAATAGTGCGAATAACAACCAGGATGAGCAGACTTCCAAGTGAAATCTCTGTTAATGACCTTTCAGTGTACCAGGGAACATTCTTTAATATCTAGAAAAGAGAAATGGTATTAGACCAAAGCCAAACAGTAAAGTAGCTAAGCATGAATATTTAAGATTTAGCATTGTACTCACTACTTCATGTATGGATCGGTTAAAAGCATCGTCCTCTGTTAGGATAAGAAGAATGATGAGGGCCATGTAGACATGATGGGAGTTTCTCTCCTCTACATGGTAAAGGATCTCAAGAATTGGTAACACCTGCATTAAAAAAGAGATGACATATTAAGGCTGGGATTGGGATTGAAAATGCCCACTAGCACTGGTGCTACAAGAACTGGTCCTATAAGACTATTGATGCCAACAGTTGCTGTTAAGTTATCCATATCAGCAATATATAAATACATAAATATCAGCAAGGGAGGTAAATTGTATTTCTGACACTAGCTTTTGGCCATGTGCACAACCCAAACTTATTTTAGTTCCCAGTTTGTGTCAGATTGTTGTAATAAATCCAGTGTAATGTTTCTATGATTAGAGTGCACTGATACGACATATACAACTATTCCATGTGTTGGTTTAGTTGCACACACCAGGTTGTCCATGTCTGTTCTTGAGAGTATATACGTCCTCATGTTGGCGTTTTGATGTAGTAGTGTATAAAGCAGCAGTGTGGCCTGGTCTGAACGCTGCTGCTCACATAAAGCTGTGTACAGACTGTTGAAGTTAATCTGGAATGTGTGCTGCTGCTCCACAGGGGGCACTGATGAGTCTGCAATGGACAAAAACATCATTATTATCAAGAGAGACAAGGGCTTTCATCACAGTTACACAATAAGTGTGAAGCTCGTACCTTGTGTATTTCTAAAGCAGGTGATAGCTTGACGGTACGGGTTGGGGAAGTCAGATCCATCCGTGAGATTGGCCAAGACCAGAAGAAGCAAAAGGCTCTGATTGGATAAAGGTAAATGATTGTGTTCCTGGTCAAGCCCGGATTTGGTGCCAGCTCCTCCCAAAGTGAACACACTCCACAGCCCACCTGACAAACAAACACTTCAATATGAACTTCCAGATGAGCAGAGAGCATTCACAAAAAACAACTTTTACAAACACAGCAGATATATCATGTATTACAGACAACTCTGTTCTTTTAAATGACAGCACTACCTTCTATATACTACATTATCTTCAATTATTACAGAATAATGCCCTCATATAAAGCACTTAATACACTAATACACTACATATAAAGCACTTAATTACATAAAGCAGTTGCTACAGGCTTCGTCTTTCTTGCTCCAAGTTGACTGAGCTCCGTTTCTATGGAACCACAAAAACGCTGGCTCTTTCAGGCGTGCAAGTGACATGAGAAGCACCAGAACTTAGGTACACAGATGACAGTCTGTGGCTCCTACATGTCTAGCCACAGAGAATGCATGAAGTAAGCACCAAAGAGATGTGAGAGTGAGCTGACAGCTCAGGCTCTTTACTATGAAGTTTCCTACATCAAGCAAACAGTGCTGCCAATGCCATCTAGTGGAACAACCAAAAAGCAGTAAACTACCACAACGCTTGAGAAGGAATTATTGGAAATTCAAGGCATCCAGCCAACAGGTGAATCATTTATGTATTTTACTACTGTTTCAACTATTTATGTGATTTATGCTAAACATCATCATATAACCAGTAAAGCTATGATGACTTGACTAAACCAGGAAAAGAAAGAGTTTGGGAGAAGCATTACATAAGTTAAACAGTAACTTGTGTCTCTGTCTCTGGTGCTACATGATCCTGTACTGATCCTGTGCTGAGAGTGAAGAGAAAACAAGATCTGAAGGATAAGAGCCAAACAGTGACGGAGCCTTGTTCACTGGCACCACAGAGCCTAGGCTACAGTGTCGCAGTCCAGTCTGGCAGACATGTTTCCTGCACTAGTTTAATATGCTGACTTTACCTTAGTGGGTGCTGTTTGTTATCCCTTTGGCTCAGTTTCCTGTGCCTCTCTGCCAGCCCACCACATAAACCCAATAACATGGTACTGCACAGACTGCTGAGGCCCTGGCCCACCGCCCAGTGGAAAAAAGCAGGAAACTTTTAGGGAGAATGAGGAAAAGAGAAGGTCACAAGCGGACAACACTGGTACTGAGGCTCAAATCATAGTCTAGCTTTAGGATTCTGAGCACTGATCTGAATGTGAGACAACAGTAAGTGTACTGCCAAAAATAAGCTTAACTCACAAAGATCTCAGACTGATCCTGTTGCAGCTCGCTAACACTGACTAAACAGTCTATCGCCTTTGACAGTGTCGGTCTGCATAATTAGCACAACATAGAGGCTTTTTACAGGCTTTTGTAGTGAAAACTGTTTATATCAAGAACATAGCCATAGCGTTCTCTATGTGTGGACAAAGGTAAGATTACATGTCTGTGTAACTGTCAATGCCTCTTTCACTACTACAGCCACTGCAAACAGAAGAGTTGAGTTTCTCCATCATTCAATAGCGTTTTTCAGCTCATGAGAATGTCAACATCACAGCATACAGGATTATTCAAACATGTATAAATGACACAAAATTCAATATGCTTTTGATAGTGCATTACAGATGAGTGAAAACCTAAAATAAGGAAATGTTCTTTTCTTGTTTTCAGTGCCATCAGTTATTGCCCATAAGTTCAAAGGCCACAGGCAGCAGACTGACCACCTGGGACACAGACTTCAGTTCAGACAGAGTGAGCTACTTAGGACTTGCAAAACAGAACAAAATATGTTTGCAGGGCTCCAGGCCAGTGCCTTGGCTAAGTATTCAGATAGACACACATTAATGCCAGCACCATGTGGTCATTAACTAAAAATACACAGGGGAAAACATGATTTACAGACAACAATAAACACTAGGGCTGGAAGATTCATCGCAAACGAATTGTGTCAAAGTAAAATAAAAATGCTTTGTAGATGCCCTTGCTTGAATGATTTGTCTTTAATAATATGTAGTAATAATAATACAACTGCAATCTCTTTTCCTGAGTCAGTTGATGTGTGTGTGTGTCAGTGCTCTGTGCCTGGGTGTATGAGACACAGAGACAGCAAATGAAAACAAGTGCTTTTTTGGAGCTGGCAGAATAAGGGAGCTGCTGTCTTGTTGGTTTGTCTGTGTGTGTATAAGAGAGATGACAGCAGACAGACAGGCTCTGGGGGATTACAGGACAGGGCACCGTAACTCATCAGGACCATCACTGACCACAGACAGACAGGCTGCAATGAACACTGATGTCTCAATGATAGGAATCTGCCACCAACCACCGGCAAAGGGCATTCATTTCTTGGGAAACCCCATCCATGCTATTCTCGATCACAAACACGTTGAAGTAATACCAGTGTCACTGATGTAAACACACCGACAGACATATAGTTGACTTTCACTTAGGTTTCACTTCGCTACAGTTAGCAAGCTAACCAATTCAGTTCAGTATACTTTTTAAAGCTTGTTATCAGTTTGTCAGTTTAATAATTGTTGGGATAAGGGTCTTCCCTGTGACTTTCTCAAAAATATATAATTATGTCAGTTATGATTTGTATGCACATGTGTATGTTCTTACTTGCTACGCCAGATGCAAAGCCGTAGAACAGACCACCCTCAGCTTTTGGTTCAAATATGTGGGTTGCAGGAGGCGGACATTTTTCTTGTCTGATAAAATTATAGAGCAGTGTTTTCACCAGGCGACTTGTTAAAGATAAACTGGAAAAAAGATGAAAATGTCAAGAGGCAAATAATCAGGAAAGCTTCTTCACAGATACACATACTGCATCCACATATTCTTCTAATCCTACTCATTTATAACCAATGAACAGGAAATGTTCGCTGAGCAAACTCACCATCGACCTTTCATGATGAGCTGGTATATTAAACCATCTCTGAGGATATCTTTATGGAAGAGCTGGTAAGAGAAGAAGACTAGCAGTGTGGTCACTGCTTCAAACAAGATGCTGTAAGTGATGTCCCTATGTGAAAATACAAACAAATACAAATTAAAAACAATATCATTATATAATAATAAATATTACTATATATGAAAATGTAAAAAACAAGATATAGACAGATAAAAATAGGTTTGGTGCATAATAACCATAGCCATATTATTTTTCTTTGTCATGGAAGAACTTCATAAAAAAACAGATTACATTTACAGAACATCTAATAGCATTTGTTCCTGGTTCATTAACCCCAATATTTAAAGAAAAGGGTTTTATTACAATAAAGGTTTTTAGTGATAAAAAATGTAGGTTGAATAATCTAAACTGAGACTAAACGTAGGAGGCAGGTACTTGTCGCATACTGTATAAAACGGAGTGGGATTAACCATGTTCTAACTTGCTTTCTAAAAGAATAATGTTTGCTGGCTTGACCTTTTCGTGTATGCAAAGCACAATGGGGTTCATAGATATATATATAATCATACAATTTGCACATAAGCCATGGCTATACTCACAGCAGGGGAACTTCAACAATCAGGTGAACAAGGTTGGACAGCAGCTCCTCAAGGAGGTCCTCACCGCCTGTGTCTGCACAGAGGGAGAGAAGACCACTTATTTGACATATACATTAGATGGCAGATCACTGTTGGTCATATTTACCTTGTCTCTGGCTCTGTTGACTTTTTAAACCAGTATATTTCTGACCAGTATTTTATCTACTTAACTGTTTGTATCAAATTTAAAAAATGTGAAATATGTTAAATTTGTTTTAATATACAACAATTGAAGGCAGTAAAATATTTGCCCTTTATTTGATTTGTTTTATAATGTTTAACTTGATTAAGGCAGTTAGTACTGGGAATATATAGCCAATAAACTGAAATATAAAATTTTCCTATAATGTTTATAATTCTTGATAAAAAATTACAATGTTAAAAACCTTACCTCCACAGAGCCCTGGCGCCCTCTCCTGGTAAGAAAACTGTAGGTGCAGCTCCTCTTCACTCATTTCTCTAATAAACACCTTGAGAAGGCAGCGGATCATGAACAAAGCATTGTGAGCCTGCCATATAAACATCTGACTGCAAAAAACAAGCAATAAAGACAACTCAGTAAATCTAAAAAAAAATATGACTAAAACTAGAACTTAAGGCAATTTTAGATTTGTCAATTCAACAACTCCAAAACTTTAGCTAAAGCTTGTTTGATGAGGTCAATAAATAGCTGACCCAAATCCCCAATTACCACATAGGCAGGTATGATCCAGTCAATGGCATTGTTCTTCAAATGTTAAAACAATGTTAAAGTTTCTCTTAAGTGTTAAAATAAATGGAGGTAAATGGATGTTGCCATAATTTCAATAGCATTTAAACAAGTATCCATTTTCCAGCCACAGAAATGCAGCCCTGGAGTTTCAATGATTTTCTTATACTATCCCTCTGCATATTGCTCTAGGTAGTCATTTAATGTTGTATACTTACTCTTGGCATTCTGTAGAAATTTTTAGCTCTTTGGTTCTTCCCAGAAAAATTCTTACTAGTGCACCAAAGTTTCCAGTTCTGGGATTGTTTTCAACTAGAAAATAACATGCAGAAGGTTTATGAAGGGAATATAAATGTAGTACTAGTAATATTATGCATAGATTAAAGCAAACATACTAAGCAACTTGACCAATGGGATGACCGCCTCCTCTAACAACTTGGAGTCAGCACTGTATTTGAAAAGATATAAGGAACAGATTAGATACAAGTAGGGATGGGACAATGTACTGTACAATAATATCATTTATTGCAATAAAAACCCTGACAATTAATCGACTGAGGCTATTTTTTAACATCATGACAATCGTTCTTTGCATTAATCGTCATTTATTTGCCCTTCAGACCTTACTTTGAACAGATAATTTGTAATATTTAGTATAAGTTCGGGTGACATTAGTTTCAGCCCACAATGAAATGTACAGTTGAGATTCTAAACTAGCTTAAGGACTTTCTAAACTCGTACACATTGTTTTTTTTATCCGTGATATTGTTGTAAATAGCAATCATTATGACCACAATAATCGTGAGACAAAAATGTAATATGGTCCCATGCCTAGATAGACGTTTGCAATAGAACAAATTACGAGCAGTGCATGTCTTGTATAGTAGATGTTCTCCAGTACCTGCAGGTGGGACTGATGAAAGTGAAGGAGATGAGCTGGTTCCAGAAAGGATCATTTTCGGAGATGGGCTCAGTTCCAACTAAGGCCTTCAGATTTGTATTGTCCGACAACTCACTGATCTGACTGGTGTTGGCCCCCATCTCAACCGCTTGTAGAGATCCTTACTGTTTCTGATGATAAAACAAAGGATACACAAAATTAGATGTGTTTAGGTCTAGGGGTGGGACAAAATGTTGAAATATCAAAATATCGAAATACCGACATATTGTGATACATTTTTGGTGATACTGTATTGATACGGGAAGCTGCTGTATCGGTATATCAGAATTAATAATTATCTGTATATTTAACAAAATAAAAACCTGGCTGTACATAAATTTTGTTACTTATTTGGAGAACTTTTTTGTGAGATACACTTGACGTATTCACCGTTCGAATTATTTATAGAAATGTATTTCATTAAAGAAAATACATTCACTGGAATACTGTTTAAAAACTGTATTCATTTCTTAGTTACATATAGATGGTTATCATGTTCAATAAATCAATTATCGCATCATATTGTAATATCGGGATTGTGAGACATCGTGATATCGTGTATCGTATTGAATCGCGAGGTACCCTGAGGTTCCCAGCCCTAATTAGGTCTATTTTCAAAGAATGTCATTTATATATTTTTTTTCTAGTTTCGTCTATTCTAGAAGAGCATTTGAAGTCTATTAATAAACCTTTTATTTCTTATAATAGTAGAGTGTCTCATATGAATACTGACATTGTAATAGAACTCTCCACTATTTTTCCTAATAATATAAAGTTAATTCACTATTTCAACAGGAACTTGTCACACGGGTAAACAGGACATGGGCTGACACACCTTTGGCATACAGGTGTAACCAGAGTGCCAGACAGATCCGATACACATACTTTTTATTTTACCAGCTAAAATGATACTGAACCTACATTTTATCTGCAGCCAAAATGCTCAATACTAATGTTTCCTAACCAGGCTTTGGCATTACCTATATGTAGCAGAGTGGTTGTCATTTGTCAAAACCATCTTAATTTGCAATATTGTATTTCTAATGCTAATTTCCCCATTGAAATGTATAATGGTCTTGCCTCCAGCTGCCTCCATTCTGCAATTTATAACTTTCTGTTTACAAACTCTGAAAGGGTCTAAATGGGACCCTTTAACCAAATGTTCATTCTGATCATTTTTATTAGTGACAAGATCCCTTTTAGAGCTATATCTATCCAACCACAACACAAAATCTGCAAATTACCTATGGTCATTTCTCTGCCCTCATGCCCCATCTCTCATGAAAATGAATATGGCTATAGAATGCTGTGATGTAACCTGCAACCCAGCAATTCAACTTCATCAACCGACTCTACACATTTAGCATGGTTAGCTTGACCAACACACAACTGCTGTAAATCACCTTAGCTACAAACTCAGACAGACAGCAAGCTAGACTTACTAACTCAAATATGAAAATCACTAAACACTAGTCAATTATTCATGAGATGGCACCGCACATAGTGTTACTCGTCTTAGAAGGCTAAGATACATAGCTTGCTTGCAATCAGCTGACCGCACGTCTTACCTGTCATAAATGTTTTTTCCTGTTTTTTTGACGCCGGGGATTAAAAGAAATAGTTGGTTTTATTTCTTCCTGGAGTAACTTGTGCAAATGTGTTATACCAAAGGGAATATCTAAATTTGCTATAGATTTTTGACACAAGTTAACTCTACTACCTCCCCCTGTCCTCCATGATTTCCACGTCGCCACCCCTTGCGTGATAACGTCACGGTTCACGTACGTGACGTTAAAATGGAAACCTCAACAAAAAAACTGGTGATTGTTTATGAACCACAGGATTACCCGCCGCAACAATAAACTACTTTGTAATAACGCAAAACATGATGTTTAATTGTAGTAACAGTAAAGAAAGCATCAAAAACTGAAACATGAATTGTTGTTGTTGTAGGCTAGGATGGATCTATTGTCCTTTTAATAGATGAATGGGCCTAAAAATAAAATAAATAAAAATAAAAACTACTGTGACTTGACTCTAAGTAGGAATAAAGAATTATCATCCAATTTAAAGTTTCCTGTTTCAGAATACATGTTTGAATGGCCCTGTAAGTCCCTGACATAAAGAGAATTCACTATTTCAACGGTCAATGGATGACTAAAGCATGTGACTATAAAAAGTCTCTCAAAGTTTATGCGTGAGTAATGTCTGTGTAAGTTGCACTTTTATAGTAACTGAAAGTTTTGTTTGTTCAACCCTGTTTTTGCATTTTGGCAGAGCTTGTGAATCGTTCACCATTAGAATAACTGGACATGACACACATCAGAATTCTGTTAGTGTAATCTAAATAAATTAGGAGTGTTGTATCTGTTTTTTAGCTAATTCATGCTTGCATTGTCGCTGCATTACAAAAGCTATGAAGTGAATTAAACACACCATATTGTTGAAATATAAAAAACATTTAGTTTGATTGAATAAAAGATATTTAACTGGTTTGTTAAAATATTTGTTTATTGATAACTTAATACACTATGTGACTAATATTTAACAAGAACAAGATAATGGATTGCTGTGCCAACAATCTGTCATAATTATAAAACATATTTAAAAAGGTAATCTTTCTGCTAAACTTCTCCATGACATTTGTACATTATGATATTACAACATTTTCTTCATTTGTCAGTCTGTCTTCTTGTCAGCTATTATAGGCGATCCATTAGCCACAACCTCTCCATTGCTTTCAGGCTGAAAGAGAGAATGACATCAATATTAAGTACAGTATCTTACAGGGAATATGTATTGGTGTATTTTTTTATTGTCATTGCGGATTAGTCAACTTACCTTACACGACCCATTAGACTGTTTTTGAATGTCTTTGTCATTTGTGCCCGATTCTTGGACTGCCTTTTTGGTCCAGAATGTATTAATGATTGGTGAAATAATGGGGTAGATGTAAGGCTCCAGGAACCTCTTGTAGACCCACAACAAGACAGGAATCACAATGCAGGGAATGCACACCATGGCTGCTCACAGTCTAGGACCAAAAAAAGAGTGGATGAAAACAAAATTTAACACACAAAAGAAACAAAAGATTAAATAAATATGAAGTGAATGAATATAATTATTAGCAATTTAAATAATGACTATTGATAGAAACACACATGGGTGTCAGATAAAGGGTTGGGGACCTCTTTACCCGGGGCCGCTTCATGTAGGTGCCCTCAAAAATGGAATCGAAGGAATGGGTTTTTGTCTTGAATATAAAAAAACAATTAATGTCATAATAAATTTCTAAACAAAATAGTTGGAAAACAATTATTTAAATAATGTTCTCTGAGGCCCCTGTTACCCCAAATTGTGACAATTTTCAATATAAGATACGTTAAACAAATATCACATTTATTATTTTGTCCAATACCACTAAAAAGCCTAAGAGATATTGATAAAAATGAGCATGGGGTGCCCACCTAAATTGTTTGTACCTAGGGCCCAGAATTCTGTGCTACCCCCCTGGAAACCCAATATTTTTTTGCTCGCTGACCCGATAGCGTCATAAGCTAGCAATGATGCAAGACTAAAAAAACTAAGAAATAAATATTAATCACGACTACATTTATATGTGTGTCGTGCCTGGTTTCTCATTGTTTAATATTATGTTTCTTACCAGTTCCTGACACAAACGCAGATGTATATATTTTGGTAGAAAAAGCCTAGTCGTGTTATCAGCTGCTGCGGAAAGCCGGAGAAACCTGCCGCTCATGCGCAGTAGCAGCTTCCCTCAAATGCGGAAGTTATTACATGCTTGCATTTTCCAGCGCCTAGCTCAAAAAATAGCACAGTGTTATCATCTGAAACGCAGTAAGTGAACTATAATACATTATTTGGTCACAGGAATTAGTTAGTTTTAAGTTATTTAATAGTTAAGGTTGTATGTCAGGGAATTTAGCAAAATGCGCCTATCATAACTGGCTGGCTGCCACCTAAAAAGCATAAATTATTATTACTTGTTAATAATTGTTTGTCACTTACAGAGGTGGGTGATATCAGTTTTACTCACAGTACTCTAACTTCAGTAAAATTCTGAAAATATAGAAAGAGAAAGAGTACTTTTACCCACCTTTGTTA
>JAVQKG010432382.1:0-16284 GCA_036025885.1 Hypseleotris bucephala | reverse complement strand
TACTCAATCTTCAACTAAAAGATTACTTATGATACATAATTAGGTCTTTGTTCTGCCAATAGATGAGAAATGATCTCTGAACTAGAAGATCCTTGGATTGCATCTAGGTCTGGAACTATACCACATCTAGTCTGAGCTTAAATCTCATGTACAAAAGATTGCATTTCCATATGGAGGTTCTCTCTTTAATAGAATTCTCACATGAACCCCAGATCTGTATCCAACAATGAATACATTTCTCATAACAGCAAAGATATTATGATACTGACCATGTATATGTGGAAGCAGTGTCCTAATATGATTTAACCATATATGACTAAATCCAAGCACAAGAACATTAATGCTATTCAAGAGCTGTTGCCTCCATGTAATATTGTGTTTCAGGTAAGTAGAAGCTTATGGAGCTATGATTGAAAACAGCCTTTTCTATCACCAGAGTGGTTTGTCTGCCTACACCAAACACCCAACCGTCAACTTGTATTCCAGTCGATGTGAGTTTCAACAAGAGGAAACGGTAAACTCCTGTTGCCACACCCATATGTTCGCAGCCTTTGCTCTTTAGTGTTGAGCTGAAAATCTCCAAAGAGTCAACCGAACAGGCACATGTGTGAGCAATTACTCTCATTCAGTAATGTACTCTGCTGCTCTTTGCTCTCTGCTCTCCTGAGTCTATGTCCAGGTCCATTGGACAGGCAACAGTGCAATTAGTTCAATTTGGTAGCGTTGATTCATCCAATAGCTGTCCCCAATGCACTTTCACACTACAATAAAACACAGCACATGAAATAGCCCTAGTCCTGCACTTCAGACTGTAGAAGTTCTCCATACAGTATACTGAATGGATCCACCGTGTCAACTAAAGTGTATTGTAACGACGCTGCAGAGATTGTGTTTGCCGTTTTCAAACAGAGCTAAAATTACAGCCTTGTATTTTGCATAACAGTAAAAAGATTAGAGAAAAGTCTCAAGTCTCTTGTGAATTAATAGTAGAAATCCCATTGTGTTCAGAGCAAAATTGTGCCAAGTCTTTTTTTGTTACAATGTTGAGAATTCTTTATGTACATGGTGCTCAAAGTTGGCCACATTTTATTTATAATGTTGGTGTATATAAGCCGTGACCAACCATGAAAAAAGTGTACTACACAAGTCAAACAGACTAGTGCTCAAGCCAGTCCACTGACAGTAAACAGGGTACAGTCCTGCGCCCATATGGCACACATTCACCACGCATATCCACACTCCCATAACCTTTAATCAATTAGCCATCGCACTGCGTGAGAATGTCAGCTGGTAGCACTAAGGGGCCTCTCACATCCATGTAGGCTGATCACACTAAATCTTAAATCCTGCTTGTCAAATCCCCTGACACTCTTTTTGACATGTAATGTCTTTGAGCACTATGCAGGAATGACTGAAATAACAAAAACACTCAAAATAAACTCACAAGTAAAAACAGATTTACGTTAACCCAGCTAAAGTTTGACTATGTTCCCTTGTATAAGTCTATTGGTGCTACTTTTAAACACGGTTCTTTTTGAGGTCCTCAGACTTATTCCAGTAGTGCTGCTGTGCTTGAATCTCTTTCATAAGAGACTTTCATCTTGAAGGGTAAAAACTCCTCAATCGCAGATATGACCTCATCTTCACTTCAGAATTTCTTTTTCAGCCAAATATTTTAGAGCAGTTTTGTGTGTTCACCGTATCAGCATGGATCTTTGGGGGTTCAGCTCTTTTACAGTAGGTACGTATCTGACACAGGCACAATAGCACTGGTTTTAGAGACCCTATAGATATTGGTTCTAATGCTTTGGTAGGTTTTTAATATTACAGTGCAGGTCAGAAAATCTACAGGGTCCATTATAACATGCGGAAATGTGATACAAAGGACTGCAGTCTATAAGGCTACAAATACACTAGTGTATTCCAGTAATAAAAACATTCAATCTAGCTTTTCAAGTCTATAGCAATCCCATCCTATTACTACTACTGTACTTCCATTAAAAACAACTTCATAATACTCTTACCTTGTACTGACTACTTCATGCTGATAGAGGTGCCCTGAACAATGTATGTCACCTAGAAATTATATAGAAAAAATAGATTAATTATTTAATTCAAAATTGCATTATGTCCTAACTGACATAATCAAACATCGCTCATCCATGTATCTTGTTTCTGGGATGTCTTTAGAGATGATGTGCATATCTATTTTTTCCTCCTGCGTAGTCCTTGAACATGCTTATACCGAACATTTCCTTATAGCTATGTGTACATAGGTCTGAACCACCCACCAGGACAGCCTCTCTCACCACCTTGACTTCAGGGATGCAAAGGCACGTTCTGCCAGTAATGTTCTTTACCGTTTCCACTGTTTATGCAGCCTGCACTCTCATTTAAATAACCTTGATTACTCCATCAGTGTGTAGAAGTGGGAGTGTGTGTGTGAGTAAGTGAGTGTATGTGTGTGTGTGTGGGGGGGGCAGGTTACACAGGTAATGTAGTGTTCCTTTTGCACTTTTAATTTCAACCGATTATGACAGCGTATGCAGGGAGCCTTATTTGTTATTATATCATAAAGTGTGTGTTTATTTTAATAAGGCCTATAATGAATGGCACCATTAGAGCGCTGGATTTGAGAATGCAAGGGCGGAACAGCACTGATTGCCCATTCAGGTTTCCCAAGCTGTTTTCTTAAAGGGGGGATGTCAGGGAGTAGCGGAGGGCCCATTCACTTTATAATTAAAAAAAGTCCAGTCATCCCTGTGCTCTGAGGTGCACTATAAGCTTCTCTCACAAAAGGAACTGTTCCACGTCCATGCTTGTTATTGTATTTAAAATGGCTGCTTTAATAGAGAATACGCTAGCCCAGCAAGGCATCAGGAAGCATACTTTTTTAGCTAGAATATTTTTGTCAACTGCTAAGCATTAAGTCAAGATATGAGGAAATTGTTTCATATTATTATGTCATCTCCAGTTCTCCCAAAGGAATTTTTATTTACTTAAAAACACGGCGAGGCTACTGTTGTCTTGAATTAGTAATGTGCTCGGGGTAGGCAGTTACTTTTCCTTTGTCTTGGCTTTCTCACACTTCTGCAATTAAGCAGAATTTCTTTTGAAGTTGATTGCCCTCTTCCCTCTCATAGCTTTTGTCTGTAGTTACTCAAATGAGAGCACTGCGACCTGGTGTACCACCCCATATTGTGCCTGCTGAGTTTATACCACTGCTATAGAACATAAACAAAGACTATTTAATTAGGTGCCTTGCACTTTATTAGTCCTTAACTCATACTTAACACACACACATGCTTATTCATGCACACACCCAAGACAAACAAGCCTCTCACTAGTACGCATTGTGCTATACTTTTTATTTATTGAATAATGAGGCTGCGGCTTGGCCTGAACAAAGCATAGTTAAACTGCAATGAGCATAGGCATGTGTTTTGTGTGCGTATCTTTTTGGATACTGACAATTGGTGCTTGTTAAAAATATGTTTTCTTGGCTGAAAGCAAGCCACATTTTGCTAACTGGCCTTTCTTGTCAGTATAACAAGAAGAGGAGGAAATGTGCTGCATTTAAACCCTTCAAACAGTCAAAGCACCTCCATATTTAAACATATACAGGCACATGTGCCAACAAGCTTTGTCCAAACCCCTCACTTTTCACTATAACCCAGCTCCTTCTTTTGTGGACAACTTGAGCCCAGTAGACTCTAAAGAGTGGTCACCATGGAGACCTGCCCTGAAGTGGCGTGGGAGTGGAGAGGGTCAGGAGGGTCAGACTCAGGGACTGTTTTGGCAAACAGAGCATGCTTCATTGGGCCTTTAGGCTCAGAGTTCATTAAAACTGCAGGAGCAGACATTCCAGGACTCTATTTACCAGGCAGTCCTGTGTCACACTGTCAGGACAACAGCTTTCAAACATCTTGTGTTAAACCGCCACGCCCTCCCCCCTAGCCCCCCCCCACAGGCATGCAGTACAATACAAGGGTAGGCTTAAACACACACGCACAAACAGTCGGCCCCACACGACCCTACAAAGTACACACAATGGGCTCCATCTGTTAGAGCGTTCAACTTTCCCTGGCGCTCCTCTGGGGCTTTGGAGGGAACCACAGTCACCCTGTCAAGGCTCTGTGACACCACATCAGATCAGATACCTAAAGGAGGCCAGCAGGGGATGAGGTGAGAGAATACTGTTAAAAGGCTGAGGATAAAGAAAATAAGAAATATGATGTGGGATAAAGAGCTGAAAGTGAAAGGAAGTTAAAGGTTATAATTAGATGAGGTGGGTGGACCTAATCTTATGGTTTGAATGAAGTGTAGGGAACAGTGAGATTTACTGTATACTGTATAACCCAGATCTTGTTGCAGCAAATAAGTAAACGATAACACTTAAGTCAAATGAAAATGCAGCCACAGCGTTTGCTGTATCAGTGGTGCTTTTAGCAGTGTGCTGCACACGCAGGTATAACTGGATTATTCCAGTGTTTCTGTTGGCAGGCCTTATCACCAGCTCTATGGTCGGTCAGTTCAAAACGGGTAGATTACAGTGTGCAGAGAGGAGCTTTAGCCTGGTTTGGAGCTCTGATATGTTAATTAAAGAGGATTTTCAGAAAATGGGACGGCAGGATGTAAACTCCACCTTGACAAAGCCTTAAACCCATCTGTTGGCAGAGCTATAGTTGGTTTTTGTGCTGCTTTTCTATCCTGCTGGAAAATTAGTCCTTCACACATCTCGCCTATTTAAGAAGGGGGGTCGTTTTAGCATTTGATAATTATTTCTTGACGTTAATTAAAGGGAACATCAGCACATCTTGGTTTTGTTTGAGTGGTTTCACAGCAACATAAATTATTCCCTGTTAAACTACCGTTTAAGAGCTGACATCATGCTTTTTGGAGGTTTGTGTTAAAAATGTATGGGTCTGCAGCAGATACTTATATTGTGAATATTGTCATACACGTGTCATGATCACAATTAAGCACATACGTATTTCTGATACATCGTTCTAGTTATAGTTTTGAGAATATGTCCATGTAAAGAATTGCATTTAAGCTTTCATTAACACAAGAATAATAAACATAAAAATATATGTTAACAGGTCAGATCATCAACCACGTTTCTTGTAAACAAGGACATAAAGCATCCATAAATGACCTTAATCTCCCAGCTTTTAATATTCATTCCACCACAAAAAAGGGCTTTCGGTGGGAAAAAAAAACCTTTCAAAGCAAACATAATGACGATATTAACATCAAATCATCTGATCACTCTATCATCACACACAGTGCGGCAGTTTTCACAGAAAATACCAGGCCAACTATAGCCTGCAGTGCTATGTTGTGGCTCTCAACTTAAGACACAAAGCTCATATTTGACATTTAAAAAGCATATAGAGCAGGTCCGTGGAGAAATACCAAGGACGACATGAGCAGAAGCTTTAAATATCAATCATCCAAAGTAATAATGTAAACTACGCTTAAGTGATTTGTGCTTTTGAATATAAACACAGCAAAGGAAAAAAAAATCATTCTTAAGAAAAATGATATCAGTTTGTCTTGAAAATGTGCTGTTGGGAAAAAAAAAGTGGTGTTCTGCACTGGGGTTGCCCTCTATATGCAGAGCTATAATAATGACAGCTGGCTGAGGGCTGGCTGCAGTATAGTGTAGTTTAGTTTCTTTTAAAAAAGGAAGCTGTAGTATGGCTATAACTGTGTAACCCTTATGTGCATGTGATGCAGTCTATTGTTTACAACACTTCAAATAAATGCAATCTTTCAAGCAACTAGGACTGTTTAGTCTTTATTTTCTGGTTTAGTTTTTATTTAGTCCTATTTCTATACTACTTAGTCCAGAGCTTTGTCATTCTATTCTTTTTCATACATTAAAATGAAAATAAATAAATAAATAAATCCTTAACCCTATACCCAAATATCAACAATCATATCCCTGTAACTTAATTTAGTTACCACAAACTGCATGTTTTTCTTGCCTTAATAGTGACCCTAATCGTTTCAATTCTTTAGCTTTTTCCCACAGATTTGTCCCATATTGTTTCATGGCGAGGCTTGTTTTTACCCTCATTTTGAGCTGGTCCAGATTTAGCTTGGTTTCATCCTCTAATCCCTCTGTTTTGTTAGTGACACAGGGAGAAGTGCCTGTGCGGTGTGGCTCAGCCCTGCCTGTCAAAGCCCATAACATCTCTCACCAGGATCAGGTTATTGCCCCAGCTCTGTGTATCTTTATATTGAATTGCTTCTGATAGGACACTCTTTCTGCTGCGTGTGTATGTGTGAAGGGGGGGGGGTCGCTCCAGGCACATATGGCTGCATGTGCATTTACAGCACATGAATGAGTTGGCTATGAATATGTGAATGGGACACACAACACTGGCTACAACAATTGTCTTTTCTGATCTTAAATTTCAATATTGCCCTCTTTGCATCTTGCCCCTCCCATACCCCCCCAACTCATCCTCTCTCTCCTCCATCAACACTGCAGTGATAGATGGGGCAGTGAAAACGTTAAAGTTTGTGGGCCGTGGTCGGACAGCGTCAGCAGTTTCCCCTCCTGCGCATTACAGCCTCGTCAGATTGAGTCTTATTATGTGACCCCACTCCTCTTCCTCACTGACCTGATAATATTGTTTCTGCGATCCTGTCCAGAATCTGACCTCTCCAATCCACTCAGGAATTTGTTAGATGAAGAGTTTTAAAAGAAAAGCAAGAACTTTATAGGCTTCACTGCTAACCTCATGTAATAGTAACAGTGTAGAGGTGGGTGATATAGTAAAAATATATCACAATTTTTATTAAGCCAAAATCACAATTTCAATTTTAAACACAATTTTAGTTAACTGAAAGACTACTGGTACATAAAACCCTTTGTACTACAGATTTATTGTACATCCAGTCCAATGTTGTAAAAAGAAAAATGACAGTGAAGAGCAGAGTATAAATGAATGCACCGTATCACAACTCAATGATCTTTCCAGATTAGCTCGAACTTCATATCACGATTCGATTTATATCACTATATCACCCACCACTATACCAGTGTCTTTCACAATACACCCAATTGCCACTTTATTAGGTAGACATTGCCATAATGAGCAGCTTCAAGATGGAGTGAGTTGTTTATTCAGAGAAGCCCTTCTACAATCATTGGTTTGGTCTGCTGAAGTCAAACTGAACATCACAATGAGGGAGAAAGAATAATTTTAAGAATAATAATTTTGCTTTTCATTGGGGCATCTTTGGGGTTTATAGAGAATGGTACCAAAAAAAAAGAAATTATTCAGTACGCTGCAGTTCTGTGGGCAAAAATACATTATTGATACGAAAAGGGTCAGAGGAAAATGTCCAGACTGGTGTATGATTTAAAAACAGACAACTAGAGAAACTACAACCAAGCTTTGCAGAAGACCATCTCTGACCATGCCACAACCTTGAAGCAGAACACACCTGTGGCACTAGGTGTGCATAAAATGGTCAATGATTGAGGTAACTGCCAAATTAAGGGTTATAATCACGTATGAAACTACCCTGTATAATGTAGGGATATTGTTGACTTCAGAGATCAACTTGTTAGTAGTATACAACATTTTAAATGGTTATAGTAACTCATTGTGACTGTGAAGTGAATGGAAAATCTTGGTTTATCCATGCACACAAACAACTTTCCATTAGTGGTTTGTTAAGTGTACAAAGACTGCCCCAGTATCCATGTGTGTAGAGCCTTGTTAGGCAGCTGAGTTAAATGAGAGAGATATTGGACATGATCCCTGCTCAATCTGGACCCCACAGCTGTTTGACTCTCATCACTTCATCCATCTGCACGTTTGCACACACACACAGCACTGAACTCCATGTCAGAGCCTGCTTTGGGACACAGGACTGGGAATTGCAAAGGACCAGCAAAGAGTGTGTTGGTATTTTTAATTAGGTTTTAACCCTACTTCCATATGACAATGGTACTGCTCACCCAATAGGTCAGCACACCAACTGGAAATTTCCCCCCTAAAAAGTTTATACACATCTCTGTTTAGAAAAAAAGGTCCTCATATTTGTTTGTGCTAATGCATGCTTTTGCTGCCTGGTAAATCTTCTTCAGTTGCATGGTCAACTAGAAGCAGATTGGCCGGAGCAGAAAAAAAAACATGTTGACCTTGTATTCAGATTTAGAACACAGGAGCAGCATTGATATGGCAGCTGTACTGTGGCAGACAACAGAAGCTGGGGCTCCAATCAGATCATTAGGTTAGGCCAAAGTTGGGAGTGCTCAAAGTCAAGCCCTTTTAGGAGGGAGTGCCCAAGGATTACCCAGAATATGTTCATACAATTCATTTTTATATCCCCTTCTCGGTCTCAATCTAGTTGACTATAGTAATCATTCCTTGCTTACCTAAAACTGAAAAATCTTCCTAATCTTCCTTCAAAATCAGATCAGGCTTTCACCTTGTTTTGGATGTTTAATTGCCTATTTCTACCAATTCCTCAAAAGTACTTGAAGTGTCAAAGCAGGAAAAATGCTTTATTTGATACACTTACACTTTACTTCTACTTTTTTGTTATTGATCTGTGCTATATGACCGTATCTTACCCTCTTCTTATAGTGTGTAGCGTTCCACTGTAGTGCTTTTTGTTTTCTTTGATTAATCTCCCTCCATGCTTTCCTTCCTTGCTCCTGCTGCACCAGTCTGTCAGTAAGACTTCCTGTACGTTTTCAAAACAACTCTTCATGTCAGCCTCCTTTCCTTCCGGACCCCCACCCTCCTCAACCCCTCCCCATCCACCCCCCCACAGCTTCACCGATCCTACACAGTCTTCTATCCATCACTCCCACGGCCCATTTTACAGTATCTCAGCGTCTCCTTCCTCCATCCGTTTTGTGCGCTCCATTACCTTGCTTGTTCGCGTCCCCTTCATCTCACCCTTTTTGCCTGTCCAACCACCTGACATGAATTCTCTTTACCCTCTTACTGTATTTCCCTGCCTCATCCCCACATTCTCCCATAATGCCATTCATCTTGGGCCTCCTCCGTCCATCTTTCCCACTCCATCGCTCTGTCAGGCCCCAGCACTTTCGCTCCTCTACCCTCCGTCTGCCAGGCTCTGAGTCTTGCTGACAGTGCTGTTTGTGTGAACTGAGTGCCCCCCCCCTTTCATGCCTCCCACCTCCATTCCCCCAGCTCCAGGCAGGGGAATTAACCTTCCAGCCCATGGCTTAATGACTGTCTGTGTGGGGCGAGCGAGCCGATAAGCAACCCAGCTGCTAACACCTGGGCCACACACGTGTACTGTCAACCCAATCACCAGAAATAATGGACTTATTGAGTTGCTCTTCTAACTCCCACTGAATATGTACAACAGCTCTTAGAGGCAGACAATTTGTATTTCATTCAATGAACAGTACAACAAGAAGCACTAGGAGTGCACAGACCACATAAACCAAACTCAATAGCTAATGTAGCAACCATGGATCATCTAGTTCAGGTGTTAATGCTCTATTCATTAAACCACAAAAAATGTGTTCCTTTACTAGTCATTTGGGGCAAAGGTTATGGTTCTCTCTCATAATGGTATATGCCAGAGGATGTTATGGGAATTAAAGATGCACCAATCCAGCATTTTCAGATCCGATCCCCACCGATACCAATACAAAAACTAAAGACATGGACATTTCTTCCTTAACTGTGTAATAAACAGAAATAATAAATAACATATAATATAACTTAACCAAATGAGAGTTACAGTGTAATATAGTGTGAGTAGGTTGGCTGGTCAATCCTTTTCTTCTTTGCACTGTTTAGTTTGGCCCTTTCATTTTTATCTTTTTATCTGCAACTGTGTAAATATGGCAGTTCCTTTACAGTCTTCTCTGATAGCAGTTGGTCCATCATTACCATACGGTCAACCCGTGGCACAAGAGAATACATTTACTACATTGCCGCAAATACACTCGACGCATAGTCAATAGAAAGAACAAGTGTCTGTGAGTCTAAGATCAAACGGGAAACACTGGCACGGAAGAAAAGCCACAGAAAACACACATGACCTTTAAGTTGTCTTGCACAATCCGTGTTGTTCCACAGAGTAATCTCAACTATTCTCCAGTTAAGGTTTAGTTTGAAGTATATAATTGACAAAAGAGGGCAAAAAAAGCAATATTCAGAAAAAAATAATCAAATATTCCCATGAAATGAATTCCTCGGCATGCCTGTCTCCATCTCAGCAGAGGAGCAGATCGACCCAGGAGTATTCTGTTAAGGAAACGCTGTTATGTGGATACTCTTGACTTCATTCATTATGCATGAGCATAAATGCTACAAACTACTAGCTGTGAAGACATCCATGTTGTCTTGCTATTTTTAAGGCAAGCTTTTTTTTTTTCCAGCCCAATGCGGTGGTGAAATGCTAAATAATGGGAGCTATGAGAAAATGGAAAATCGTGTTCGTCTCATTACCCATTGCAACCTTATACCAAGAAATCATGTATATGTTCTGCTCAAAAAGTGAATCTTGTACTGGATTTGGTGCTCTGTGGCCTGTTGTTTTGCTGTTGGCAGTGACCTCGTTGTATTACTTCTTATACACACACCTCTCCCCCGGTTGTTCATGTCTCCCACAGCTTCTTTATGTTTGCCTGTGTAAGGATTGCGAGGAGTAGGGGGAGTCCCATAGGCATTCTTTAACATCCTTGTTGCTTCGCTCCTGTTCAGAGATCCATCTGTAGATCAGCCAGACTAAAAAAGAGACTCTCCCGATGCTCAACAGGTAAGCTGCCGTTTCTCTCATGCAAATGCACACACCTATTCAAAGCTTCTTCTTCTGCTTTTTCAAGAAGGAGGTGGTACGCCCTCTCAGTATGTCTGCCTGCCTGGTGTTTTTTTCCCTTTTCTATCTCAATGCACCCTTGGCAGGCAAATGCGCTCAAGATGATGGTTAAAAGAAGGTTAACTTTTTTCCAGGTAGACTACGTGATGAGAAATATGGTGAACTCCGACTATCTAAAGACAAACTATTGATTCCTTTGGGTCATTGGTCATTGGACCTGTTTTGATGCATATTTGTACAGTACTATGCAAATGTAATGTAAATGCGAATAAATAGCTCAAGAATTGAAAGTTAATTCAGTTTTAGTTCTCTTTTAGTTCTCTTTATTCATGCTACTCCCAGACAAACTCAATGATGCTGAGATCAGGTTTTTAGAGTTAAACCTGGTGAAGTTAGTTCTTACAGCCAAGAGAATCAGAATGGTAAAGATATTGTAATAATTCTGTATCCAGACAGTGAATCATAACCACACCAAAAAGGATACAAATTTAACTCCTTGCTCTTGCATTTTATGATAGACACATAAGCAATTAGGTTTATCATTTTTGACTGCTGTGCGAATTTACCCCGTTTATTACACTTGCCAAAAACAGTTACACAGTACTGTACATTCTGTTTTTTCCAAAGCATGGCAGTCTCTCATTGTTTAAACAGCAATTATTTAGAACACCGTTATAATAATTGGAGATGAACCTTTGAGACTGGACAAGAGGTTGTGTCAGTATTCAATTGTAAGGCCACATCTGAAGAGGAAGAGGAAACTTAATTCTCTGAATGTTAACCAATGATAAAGGGGTTTCAAATGGGAGTGACGATTATGATGTTATGAAAGACACAATTACAAAGAGGAGTAGCTCTGAATGGTTGGGCGATGGGTAATGCCCTTGTGGTGAAAGTGGCAGGCCTTGTGTGTAGGAGCAAATCAAATTTCAAATCAAAGTTTTCTCATTTGCATTTGTGTGAACAAGGTCAAATTATGTGGCAATGAGCCCTGATGTGGTGATGATGGGGCTATTTAATTCAAAACTAATAAATAAAGAGACACATTTATGAATTCAATGATAATTGTATACAATGCTTTATAACCAACCAATTTACAGTCACAGAAAATGCTGCCTTAAGCTCTAAATCAAATGCCTATGCACACAATTCAAAGAAATGGCAAAAAAATATATGGATAACAACACATTATAATGACTGCTTGTGTTTACTTACTTGAGCATTCAAAGACACCAAGATAAAGCGATGATGGGCATTTTAACCTCAAGAAAAAGTCCCTTTCTATTCACCGAAGAGGGAAATAATTGCCCTCATGCGTTCAAAGAGTAAGCTATGGGGCTCTGAAACACAAATGTTTTGGGAGCGAGGAAAAATAATTGAGTGTGAGTTAATTCTTATCAAAGCCTGTTGAAGTGCAACTAATCGACCGAGGGGAGATGCGTCAAAGAGCTGTTGCCTCCAATTCATTTTGTCTATTCAGATGAGAAAATATTTAGTTTTCAATTAAGTAAATCACTATTATTTGTTTCACTCTTGCAACAGATAAATTGAAGTGATTACACGCCAACTTAAGATCACCAGTGGGCTATTACAGGCTGTAGCTATCCATGCAGGGGGTCACACATTTACCGAAACACATTCATTTTTCTCTTTTAGCTTCACCCTTGATCTGTGATGCAAAATAACAGCCGAGTTTGTTTGTTCAAAATGTAAAAACACAAAAACTTGCGCCAATGGTCCAAAACCATTTACAAAAGCAAACAAGAAGTTAAACAGTCTGTCCACTGTTTTGGACATTTTACCTGCTTTTCAGCTCAAATAGCTAACCAGGACAGATTTAGGCATTCGCATCTGCACAATGTGTAAGACAAACCTGCTAAAAACATTTTTAAAAAAAACTTATCATGTTATTAGTTAACTGCTTCACAAAACCTTTTTGACCACCTACCTAACACTATTTATTTCTTTTTTAAATTAACATTGGCATTGTTACAGTAAAAATGAAGCGAAGAGCAAAGCATAAATGAATAGATGGTTCAAATTCAATTTTTGGTTTGAGATAAATTAAAAGACAAAGGGAGATAAGGCAACATCTTTAAATACACAAGACAACAAAAAATAAAAGCATGTGGCCTACAGCAGTGGGAGACCAGCTGCCAATTAATTTATACAAAGTATAATAAAGTGGAAGGTGAGTGTACTTAAGAAAATTGCACCTCCAAATTATGGACAACGTATCTGGACCTAAAAAAGATTACTAAATCAAATAATGTATAATATTACTATACTAATAATCATAGAATCTACAAAAATACAAAGTCTAAAACTACTAAAACAATCTAAAGTATATGATATGACACGTTCATATTTAATCAAATGACAAGCTTTTGTGTGGGGTGTCGAGCATCGCTGCATATACAATGTCAAACATAAACGTTTTTAAAATCATATAGAGTGTTATTATGCACAATGCAGCTGATGTCTGATTCCTGTTATAATGTAATTTCAAATTAACATGAGTATTGCCCAGCTTTGCAGTTCTAAAAAATCTCTGTTAAACAAGCCCAGATGAATTATTAATGCTAACTGAATAGTTTCAATGATTGTGTTTTACAGTGACCTGCTATTTACTTGAGAAATGAAGCATACATGGTCATGAAAAGGCTTTTTCCCTTGACTAAGGAAGGCATAATTTGTGGGTCTCTACATCTTATACATAATGCAATGTAAAATGTATGTTTTATTCTGATCAGGTTTATGTGTCAATGAACATGGATGTCTCGTCACTTCAAACTGTGTCTCTGGTGCTGTTTCTTTTTATATGTGGTAAGCAATATCATATGTATTTATATCAAATATATTTAAGCAGTAACCAAGTTTGATTATGGCTTAATGACATTACACTATACAGACAGATTTCTAAATAGAAAATTTTGCAGAAATTGCACCAATATGTTTTAAGAAAGTTCTAAAATGACAAGCAAAGTAAGGTACTATAGATTATAGCCCTTTCTGCAAAGATGCAGATTAGTCTAAGATCTGATTTTCTACTGTGATGTTCTAAATAAAGCAGCCAATTCTATATTCAACTGTGTTCTGTCAAAATTATGAGGAAGTATTGTCGAAGTACAAAATGACTTAAGTTTATTAGTATTTGAGCAGTCACTGTAGAGGCCTGTTGAGTATTCATTTATGTAAACTGTATGCAAATGCACTCCACTGTTTGGTTGTTTGTATGCATTCTCTGTAATGGCCAATCTTGCCCTTCATATTTGACGTGAGGTGACTGGTTCAGCCTTGATCTGAGAGCTCTGCCTCTCATTCATGTTGTCAGAGGCAACAGAGCATGCACTTCACAAACAACTTGGTCATTGCTTCAATGAAGGTCAAGAATCAAACAGGCGCATAGACTCAGGCTGCCTTCTCTGTGGGGCATTGTCTGAACCAAATTCACATTCAGATATTAACAACTAATTGGTCTATGCGGTTACATTTCACTCCCTGAGATGAATTTATTCATAAACCCTTATGTATAATAATCATATCTTCACAGATTGTGATTGGAGGTAGATGCAGTAGGTGATCCGCCTTAAGGTTACCTCTCTGCACCCCTGAATGTCACCAAAGAAAAATGGGCACCCCCTCCTATGACAAACAAGGGAGATTAGAGTGATAATCATTATTCTTTCCAGGAGGAATTAGCTGGTAGGTGATAGACATTGAAGAAAAAACACAGGTGAACAAGGTCTCTGATAGCTTATGCTCTGCTCCTCTCACCCAATACTGTATCAGCGCAGCCCAGGGCTGATTTAATTTGCAGTAATTACTTTATTGACTCATTTTCAGGGCCATATCACCGCAGTTGGCCATCAATAAAACATACGCCAGGATGAATAATGTGGTCACAACACAAAAGGGGTCTTTCTTAGACAAAAGGACTAGCTACCTGTGGTGGGCTCCCTTTACACTCTTGTACCTCTTCACATTAAATCCCACCTTCATTCACTCTTCTGTATGTGTCCTGTCCTCCTCTAAACATGTCCAGACTCTCAGGCTCAGCAGGTGTTCCGGTCCGAGCCCAGGAACCTCACTGTGCGCGCGGGGGCCACAGCTGTGCTGAGGTGTGAGGTGCTGCGGGCCTCTGGGACTGTGCAGTGGGTGAAGGACGGTCTCCTCCTGGGACCGGAGAGAAGCCTGCCTGGATTTCCACGCTACTCCATGATCGGAAACCTCAGGAGAGGTAAAGAGGCTTACTCTGGGAATAAATACTGTTCTAGATGGGGTTTCAGCTGACCCACCGGAGTTAAAAATATCCCTATGTGAGAAGGACGAAAAAAAAAGGACTGAATCATTAAGGCCAATATTACTCTTTGTTTGAAAATAATATAGTCCTCGCAACATTTTGTTCCAGTTTGGGTTTTACTACTGTGATCAGACCATCATCTACTGTAACTTCAATGTAAATCAAAGACTTACTGACACATATGTCAGGCATTGATGTATTATAAATCCATATGGAAAAATACTATTGCCTGTAGTGACACATTCTTCAATAACAGCAAAATAGATGAGTGAAAGCGGATGGCTATGTACGATGGAGCATCTGCAGTGATTGTCAACAGACTCTCACACGTCCCTTCACTGTCATTCAAATGTAAAAAGAAGACATTAAAGCAGCCAAGTGTCAACAAATCAGTGAAATGTAGCAGGTTGTAATGTGTGTAGCAGATCCTGCACAATAGTCTATAAAAAGTAATCGCCAATTAGAAGTCAAGCCTGAGTAGAAGAAGAGCATCTGTTCCTGATCAGCTCACAACTCAACATCATTGTCACAAACTATAAGGTGGCCAACAATCAAGACCCAAAGCAGCCTTTTACACAAAGCCCATGTAATAAACATGTTGCAAACGGGTTACAGTTTTTCACCAGCAATTACACAAGCAAGCATTAGTGTATAAATACATACGGTCCAAAAACAAGGGCTGTAAGAACCACAAACGCATTAAGAAATCAAAAATACACATTCACTAAGGTTTACCAAAGGAGTAACAAAGTGTAGAATGATAGACGCAATCACTTGACAGTGCACTGAAAAAGCTAAATCATTCAACATGACACTTGACTGCACTTGATACTCAACCAGCTTTCACTGATTGTCTGCGTCCTCAGTCAGTGATGTTTATTGATGCTTAAAAAAAGCATGAAATCCCGCATATACAAACACAAGAGGCCAGTGTTGATTCCAACATATACTTACAATAGCTTCAGTAGCTTGAGTTTCTTTCCTGGTTGTGACAACTGTTAACACTTGAACCATGGAGTATGCTGCCTATAGAAACTAGACGCAGGCTGTCGTAAACGACAGCAAATGTATATCGGCGGAACGCCCCATGCGTCTGCGTCAACTGCTATAACACCGACTGCCTTATGGCGGAGGAGGTGGTGGAA
>JAVQKG010432263.1:0-10905 GCA_036025885.1 Hypseleotris bucephala | reverse complement strand
TTGGACCTCGAGTCTGTATAATAAAGTTTATATATTATAATGCAAGTGTTTATATTAATAAAAAAGGAAAATGAATAGTATTAAGTATTATGATGAACACCGGATTGGATGTACAGCAGTGTTCTAAAGTATATTAGATTGCAGTAGTCTTGTATATAGTCTTTGTGTTCAACTCATTTATGTTTAGACTGAAAAAGGAGTCAACATTTAGGCTACTGGAAGCCTTCAGGCCAGATGAATTCAGATCTGATGAGAAGGTCAAAGTGGAAAAAAACTGTAGAAAAGTCGAGAGGTGTTTGGATAAATTAAGAAAAAGCATGTTTAAATGTGACTCATTGCTTTACCATGGCCTTGAACATGCACAAGCTGGAGATTTATAGTATGTGGCTTTGGAATAGTATATTTTCAAATGTGTCTGCTGCTGGTATGTGTTCACTAAGTCTAGGCTTGGCCTCGCAGGACCTCCCAGCTCGTACAGGCCTGAGGGAGGGGGTCTCCCCTTTACTGCTGTCTGTCTATGAGCGATGATGAGAAATAACACACTCAGACTTCTCCCTAGACCTCATCATAACTCACCATAGACACACACTAAGATATTTTCCTTTATTTGATGAGACTTTTGTTTTTGGACAGATGACAGGCCAAGTTGTTATTCAAGATGATATAATTCTTCATATTCCCAAAGCAGACATTTTCCCTTGTACTTTTATGATTTATAGCGCTACCTGTGTTTATGTATGTCAACCATAGCATTAAAGTCATTTACAAATCATGCATTAGTGACACTGTAATAATATACAATCCCGATAGAAAAGTATTATTTTTTGTGTGTCCAACCTCATAAAATGTTGTTGCTTCTGTTTTTTTGAAAGTACGCTCCTGTCCGCCCCTGTCCCAACCTCCACACGGCTTCCTGAGATGCACTGAAGGTGGCGCCTCCTACAGGGCGGAGTGTCAGGTGGGGTGCGACCGAGGCTACAGGCTGGAGGGAGAGTCCAGGCTCATGTGCCAGGCCAATTCACAGTGGAGCAGCCCTCAGCCTCAGTGTGTGGGTAAGCATACACTTTTTTATCCATCTGTATTCAATATAATCATTATCTGCCTACTCACACCACTAATGCTGCTGTGTCCTTGGGCAAGACACTTCCCCCTCTTTTCCCTGTGTGAATCTGTTTCAATCTTTTGATTGTGGTGGTGTGTTTAGTTGTTGCTGGAGAGGCAGAAGACCTGATCTGACTCTCACGTCTCTGTGTCAGTCTGCCCCAGGGCAACTGTGGGAGCAAAGATATCTTGCCACGGGAAGTGTGTTACTGTGGTGTCAATGAGTAATAGGGCTATTTCTTTCAAAACGGATATTTCTGAGATTTCTAATTATTTGGATGAACTGTCATGAGGTATATGAGACTTTTTGTGCTATGTTGTCCCCACATAGAAGAGCTTATTCTCACACAGTGATCAAACATCAACAAGTGACAGGTACAAATGCAAAACACTGAACAAAACTTATAGTTAATCAAGTTTAAAAGCAGTCACTCACAGCCGCCACAGAGAGCGCACAAAACACACAAGAAGGGCAGTGTTGAGCCGCAAAAACCTCTGGCCTCAAAGCTTTGGCCAACTTCTGCGCTGTGCTCTATTTATAAGGCAGGAATTTGTGTTTATCGATAACTACCATCTTCACGCTTGCACTTTGTCGAGAGACAGTGTTTGTTTGACCATCTCAGCACGGCCTGTCAATGCCTCCTCAGAACAAGTACAAGTCTCTATGTGCTGCCTTTGAGCGTTTTGTTGCTCTGTTTGTTTGCACTGCAGTGAAATAGGATCAGCTTGGCTTTCCTGTGAGGATGGACATACTGTATATCTTTATCGCATCAAAATCTCCCATGTTAAATATGCCTCTCAGTAAGGGTCCATGCCCATTAAAGCGAATGTTAAAATAGGACAGAGCAAGAGAGATTTGTGACTGAAATACATGTTTGTTGAAGTTTGTTTAGTTCTGTGGTCTCATTTTGGTTTGTACAAGCCCAATGTTTTTTGTATGTGCTTCTGGAAATAACTTTAATTTCAGAGTTTGCTGTTAAGCCCACTAAATGCAAGTTTTTATCACAAAAGAGTGAAGACAATGAAAATACATAGCTTCAAGGTTTTACCTTACCTCAAAATTAGGTATGCACAGATATGTCGGCTCCACTTTGATATCATCAGATTTTCAAATGTTTATTTGTATTGGTGTTAACCTGTTGTACAAAAAGGAAAACTTCAGTTGCCACTAGTTTGCTAAAACTAAATCCCTCAATGGCTCCCTCAATGGCTCATTCTAGTCTGAGCTACATTTTGTATCCCAATGTATGGATTAATAATACATTTCAAAGTTATTTTTCTTACACAAAAACATTAGAAACGTAGCCTACAAAACCATGTCAGAAATATCAGAATCAGAATTTTACAATTTGGTATCTAGCATTTTTGTATTGGTGCATTCAAATGTGTATTTCCATTTGACGCATAGTAATAAATGACTTGTTCTCCCTTTTTGAATCTTGTCTTAGAGGTGCGCTGTCCGCCCATCGTGAACCTGAAGAACATCTTGCTCTCGCCCCCTGCCTGCGGTAAAAGAGCAGTGTTGCCGGGTGCCGTTTGTCTTCTCACCTGTCGACAGGGGTTCAGCCTCAAAGGAAACAGGAGAGCAGTGTGTCTGAGCTCTGGCAACTGGAGCGCCAATGTCCATAAAGCCCACTGCATAGGTAATATAAAATTTAATCTGACAAATGACAAGAAATCATAAGTAAATCATATACCTAAGACAGACCCAGCATAGATACAAATTAAATGAAACTCTTTTAGGGATTGTGTTTCTTTCTTATAGAGACACAATCAGGTGCAGAGGACAGGGCAGGACCTTAGTATAAAGCTGTCCAGAGGTTTACAAAAATAAAGAATTTCCTCTAAAATTAGTCTCTTCCCTGGCTCCAACAACATCAAATCTGAGTTTGTGGGTTACCACTTTGACCAATAGTAGTAGTAAGTTTTTGAGTGATGTAGAGCCCACACAAACTCTGATTTGATATTGTTGTAGATGCCAGAGGAGGGACTCGACTACAATTGGTCAAGTATTTTTGAAATGTTTTACCGATTTCTAATTTTAGGAAACCTCCAGACTACAGATTTAGGCAAATCTATCCTAGCCGAGAATTGAACCCGAGACGCCCCTTGGAAAATATTTTGTCTCTATTTTCAATTCTTTCCCCTCTTTATTGCTTTGTGAATGTTGATAACCCAATTGGAAGCAGGTTGCCTAACTCTTAACTCAAACCACACTGCCTTATTTCACCACTCTTCATTCTGCCTAGTCTCAGGAGGATCATAATGACATGCAGGCGCCCAGATGCCTCAGTGCTGAAGCAGGTGGTGTAGCACTTCTCTGCCGTTCTTTGGAGGTCATCAATGTCCTAATTTCAATAAACTATCACTGACAAAGTCTTTGAACAGAATAAGAGGAAAGTAAAAGTTGAGATAAAGACAGTAAGTTAAAGAAATCATATTAAATAACAGAATAGGAAATCAATTTGTGTTTCTACTGCTTTATGTAATATCTCAACATCCTTAAACAGAAAATTATTAAACCTGAATTTGAAAGAATTATTTGAGTTCGACAATCCTCCAAAAAGCATATACTAAAATGTGTTATCATCAATTTGAACTAAAGCTTGTTATAATCATAGCCTGATGCTCACTTTTAAGTAAAGCTAAACAAATTAGACTAATGTTTTTTTGGATCTGTGTCAAACTTGCATTCCTGTTGATTTAATAATGACCATTAATATGTGATATGAGGTCAGATGACTTCACGCACTTTCACAACTGACAATAACAAATGATAACAAGATGATTTGTTTAGTGTGCAATGAGGTAAATGTCTGCAAATGTTATAATTGGGTTGATAATTTGAATGGTTTTATTGTGTTTAGATTCAGAGCCTCCATGGGTCCAGTGCCCGGACGACCTTGTAGCTGAGACAGACGAGCGACGTAGCACTGCTGTGGTCACCTGGGACGTCCCTACAGCAGTGGACAACTCCAAAGAAGAGGTGGCTTTAAAAACAGAATTTAAAATTATTATTATACATCTATTATGTGGCCTAGTAAGTAGTGTAGTCTAAAACATTATTTGTACTTTATTTTAGGTGTCTGTACAAGTGAAACCTGTGTACACTCCTCCACAACTGCTTCCAATTGGAAAAGAGATCATCACCTATATTGGCACTGATCGTTCTGGAAATCAAGCTAACTGCTCCTTTACTGTCACTGTCTTAGGTGAGTTATCCCGGCTAAACAGTAGGGAAGCACAAATGATAATTATTTATCATTTACTATCACACTATCAGCAATTACAATATCTGAATGCAAGAATCTATTATACATACAAATGTTTTTCTTAGAAATTTGCACAAATATCAGAGCATTTAAAGGCTGAATGTGACCAATTGAAATTATACAAAAAAAACGTAAATAACCTTAATTTATTCCATCGTTTAGTCCTGTTTTTTTACACATTGCCGAACATTTTTTACTTTTACTGATTGATGAACTAAAGTTAAAATCTATGTCAAAATGTTATCTAAATACTATATAAACAATAATTTATACATAGCAATATTCAACATGGCTTTTGCATATTTTATGTTTTTTCAAATATTGTGGAGCCTAATATTGTTAAAAGTCACCATACATTGAGCGACTTGGACTTGCTTGACATTAGGGGTACGCACTGTACAAAAACGCTTTACCCCACCCACTGTCAGAGATTCTTGTCACTCTGAACTCCAATTGACATACTTCCCTCTGGAGCAGGCGGCCCCTTCCGAGCAGGTGCCAAACGGGGTTACAGTACAGAGCGAAAAACGGGTGTCCCATGTCAGCCACTCAATAATCATAGCAGTGGGAGGGGAAAAAACTCAAGCATGGTAGCTGTGAACATTTCCATATGTTATTATGGTGGAAGAACGCTGAGGCTTTTTATTAGAGACATGTGTTTAACTGGTGCCCCCTGACACGCCGTATCCAGAAAAGTGAAATAACTGCTCTGCTTCCAACCAGTGCTTTACTGATGTTGAGTCGTCAAAAAGAACCAATATTAAGATACTATTGAATACTTAAATGAATGTTGAACTGTATCTTTACCAACTGTAGCATCTTTATCTACTCCAGTTAATAATGATAACTGATAGAACCAGATGGGTACAAAATTCTTGTTGAAAAAAGAACAAATTGTTCTTCAATGTTACTCCACATCCCTTAGAGATATAGCATTTAAATTGTGTTGTCATTGTGATCATTGTTTATATTGTTTTTTGTAGTTATTTATAGTTATTTGTGTTATTTGAAGTTTTATTAGTAATATTTTTTATGTCTAAAATGTGCTTACTCGTCATCATATATTTTTATGTAGATTCGGAGCCCCCGGTGATTGACAGGTGCAGGTCCCCGCCCCCAGTCCAGGCCACTGACACAGAGACAGCAGTGGTTTGGGAAGTGCCACAGTTTTCTGACAACTCAGGTACAGTATGTCGTGTGGTTGACATCTTGTTTTCCTTGATATCTCTCTTGATAGTGAACAGGATCTTGGAAAACAGCAATAAAATTAACTTGTGTTTGACTTCAAGGCTGATCATTTGTGGGTCAACTGCTATGGTCAACTGTAATACAGCCACAAGGGATCACAAACCAGTGTACTCTTTGTGCCACTTTCAACTTAAGTGTGGATAAATGGAGAGAGTTATGTGAGAAAGGGCATCTGGCTTTTATACTGTATGTGCCAAATCAAGATGCAAATCACTGCCTACAAAAAGGAGGAGGAGATGTAAAAAGTCAAAAGGAAAGAAGATTCATTTTCACTTCTAACTAATTCTTTGAATAGTTTATTGTACATTTTTATATCCATGTGATTAGTCTCTCTCTGTCAGAGGCCACCTTGGTATGCTGAATTCTGGTGCAGACCAGTCCTGTATAAAGACATACAGTATATGGTACCAAGGCCGTTCAAACAGACTAAATATCAAGAGCTGGCCCGCTTTCTCTTGGCACTCCCAGCTTTACCCAAACAGCGGCGGTGGTGACAGACAACAAACCAGACTACTTTGGTTTCCAGCCCATAACCCGACCCATGTAATTCACTGGCTCTGGCGCCCCACATTCACACAAATAACACTACTCATATATTTTTAAGCACTCTGACACATGTTCAAGGCATTGTAATAGCAACATAGTTCAATGCAAGCCCAAATTTTCACATATCAATCCCAAGTCTTGACATGTTGGCTCCCCACCTGTCTGGAGAAGTGCACCCCTGTTAAACACACACATGCATGCACTTGTCTTACACACACTAATAACAGGCTCCAGTGGCCGCTGTGGGGCCACACCACGTCAGCCCAGCGAGCGTCGACGTCAGTGTTTTGTTTTTCCAGGCCCACACCCTGATGCCAGTGCTATATATAGGCCTGCCCCGATGCACATAAACAGTGTGTAAGTGTAGACACCAGACTCCTAAAGACTAGACGTGTGTCAGCCCCTCAGGAATGATGCTACTGCTGTGTGTTTCATTGGAAACTGGAGCACAATCAAAGATCGATTCTTCACATTTCCAACTACCACTTTTCTATGCAGTGACTTAGTTCCCACCATCTGCGTTCAACTCACACATGAGTCACAGATGTAAAATACACAATACATATGCCTGTCTGTGCCACTCTTTCATGTCACTTCATACAGACGACTTTTATCCATCCTGGAAACATAGTCTGTGGAATGTTTTCTTTCAAATGTCCAGACACACTCAAGTCAAAGTATCAATTGTTTAACATAACTTCTATGGTTTACTAAGATGACTCATATAGTCCGGGAGAGTGGTCAGCCAAGACTGCCCTCTGTAGGAGCCTTCTACACATTAACAAAATCCTCTTTAAGACCCTGGAAAAATAAATATTAATTTGCGTCACTGTTGATTTTGAGTATATATATGTATATACAGTATATATATAAACAACAACCATATGTATATATATTGTATTTCTACAGCTGGTCGCCTAACAGTGAACAGTTCTCACAGTCCAGGCTCCTTGTTTCCTGTTGGTGAGACACTGGTTCAGTACACTGCTACTGACGCCGCAGGGAACAGTCGTACTTGTAATCTTACCATCACTGTACAAGGTTAGTAAACACCAACCTATTAACAAGCTCATGAATTACATTTCTGACATTCATCGTGTTGTAACATAAAATGCAGGGACGACTTGTGACCAGCCGTACGTGCCAGTAAATGGAGAATTTGTGTGTTCTGAGGAAGAGGAGGGTGTGAACTGTACTCTTCACTGTAGAGAGGGCTACAGTCTGACTCAAGCTGCAGTTCACAGCTACTTCTGCGCCTACAACGGTGTGTGGGAACCACCCACCTCCTCAGACAGGCCAGACTGCTCAGGTAAGAGACCTTTTTTTCATGGCTGTATTGTACTTTCTATGTGAGCAGGTACATGAATAATAATGTATTAAAATTCATCTATAACACCAATCCCATTTCTTTGTGAAACAAATAGGTGTTATGATGAATATATGATTGATTGATTGATTGATTGATTGATTGATTGATTGAGTGATTGATTGATTGATTGATTGATATATGATTGGAAGCACATTGTTTTATGAAGACTCTTATAGCAGTGGTTTTCTGTGTAAGCTAAAAAAAAATACAAAGTCAACTAAAATCATGATATGGCCTGATAAAATGAGGTTTTTATATTTGGACCCTATCACCTACTTCTAGCTATTACTTCATTTTATGCATAAGAAAAAAAGGCAAGCTTTTTTTACCTCACATCTAGTTTTTGGCTGACTGTACTAATAAATGTTAAATCTTGTTTTATTTTAGTGAACCGTGTTGCAAACAATGGGTTTAAGCCATTTGAGATGCTGTTCAAAGCATCTCGCTGTGATGACCTGGAGCTGATGAAGTCATTTGCTGGGGAGTTCAACACTAAACTAGAAAGCCTGGTAAGAAATACATGTTTATATATAATATATATTTGACTTTTAGGTGAAATTATAGAATTATTCTAAAATTCAATATTATCGATAAATGACTTCTACCAACAACATATTTCATGAAGAGTGAACATTTTCCATTTTCCATAAATGTCAAGTCTTTATCCCTAACCTTTTGTGACTAAAATATATCTGGCTTTCATGATCCATTATTCTACTTCAGTTTACAAACCCATTTTCTCTACAGCTCCCAAACTTTTGCAGCAGCGATGACGTTACCTGCAAACTGGAGGTTATGTCTCAGGGAAACTGTCTAGAGTACAACTATGACTATGAGAACGGCTTTTCTATTGGTTAGCCTTCTGCTTACAAACAGACATAACATTTATCTTCGATACTGTTGAGAATCTGATTTCTAACACAGACTTTCTGGTTGGCCTCTGTTAGCACCGGGAGGATGGGGCAGCAGCTCCCAGGGAACACAGGATTATTCCTACTTTGAGTCTGGCTTTGCCACAGGCTCCAGGCAGCTCCCTAGTAGAAGTCAAGGCAGTAATGTACAAGCCCACCACCGAACCAAGAGGCACAGGAAGATCAGAGGGCCCACAAGAGACCAGAAGATCCAGATTTATTTTAACATCACAGGTAAAGTAAACATTATGTACATCATTTGAATCTTGTATTTATTTTACAATGAGTGCTTCTCCAAATATTATTCTAATGATATCATTGCACTTTTAGTTCTCTAATCTTTGACAATTTTCCCAGCAAGCATTCCTCTGCCCCTGTCAAGAAATGACTCCATGGAGGTGGCCAATCAGAAGAGGCTGTTGCGTACCTTAGAACAACTCACCAATCGACTAAAGCGAACTCTGGCCAAGCAGCCTCTGTCCAGTTTTCATCTATCGTCACAGATGATTGTATCGGATCCCAAATCACTTGAGAGCAAGAAGGCGTCGCTTTTCTGTAGGCCAGGGTCGGTCCTCAGAGGCAGGATGTGTGGTGAGTATTTATCCAACAAGTATAACGTTAAGGCCAAAATTATTCATAACCTGGCCCTGGCCGGGACAGTTATATACAGTATGAACTATTTGTCAATATCTGTATCTTAGTGTCCTATTTTTGCCACTTTACGTCTCATGTCCAGCCAAAACAGATCCATTTAACTCAATAAAAATCACTTTAATTCAGGTTTTGGCCAGGGTATGAATATTTTGGGTCTTTAATATTTATCTTGTATTTAAATCCCATTTTAATGTATGTTCACCCACATTATTCCCATTCAGTCCAGTGTCCAGTGGGAACATACTTTTCCCTTGAATATAATGAATGTGAAAGCTGCTGGCTGGGCTCATACCAGGATGAGGAAGGCCAGCTGGAGTGTAAGTCCTGCCCTGAAGGAACCTCTACAGCCTATCTGCACTCCCGCAGCCAGGCCGAATGCAAAGGTACAAGACGTAGATAAACATTTTTGCAGATACACATTCAATGTTCAACTATTTTACTACTTACTGGGGTAGGATTAAATAAGTCTTATACTTCTACCTCCTCCATTTGAGCAAATATCCTGATGTTATTTAGTGTAATGAACTGGGGTAGGATTAAATAAGTCAGCACTGCAGTCACAAATGGTTGTTACACAGACCAGGACTAAACCAGGTCTGAAAGTGGACTAAACCAGAACTAAACCATTTATTTGTGTGTGAACCTCTCCTGTCATCACCACAGTCACAGATCGCAGTTTATAGTCTGGTCTAAGACAGACACACATTTGCCATGGTGTCTCTATTTCGCTCAGATTAAAGTTGGCCAGTGCTACAGTTTTGAAATATGGTCCACAAGTGTTGGCTTCTCCGGCGCTGTGAGGGTCAACTGCGCTGGCAAAAATGATGACCGCGCGGCAACTGCAAACAGAACACTTTATCAAAGAACAACTGGGCACAAGGTCAACCGGTCAGCCAGGAAAAGCTAGAGTCCAGAGAATATGAGACAGAATTCAACCAACGCCAATCATCTGTGCTAATCATTCATATTGAACCCTCCTGATGTTACATATCAAAACTGACTATCTGATTTCTTTTTCCTGTATTTTAGACAATTATTTAGTTAATTTAAATAAAATGACTTTGAGGTCACCTGTGGGATGTACTATAAGGGTTTAAAATGAGACTTTGAGGTAACCTGTGGGATGTATTATAAGGGTTTAAAATGAGACTTTGAGGTAACCTGTGGGATGTATTATAAGGGTTTAATATGAGACTTTGAGGTCACCTGTGGGATGTATTATAAGGGTTTAAAATGAGACTTTGAGGTCAGCTGAGGGCTGTATTGTAAGTGTTTAAAATGAGACTTTGAGGTCACCTGAGGGCTGTATTATAAGGGTTTAAAATGAGACTTTGAGGTCACCTTGTGGGGCGGCAGTGGCGCAGTGGATTAGGCGCCCTGCAACCGTAGAGTCGCCGGTTCGAGTCCCCGTCTGAGCGCATACTGTCGTTGTGGCAAGACACTTAACCCTAATTGCCTATGAATTAATGTGGTTGTGTGATTGGTGTTCAGTGGTGGTCGGAGGGGCCGTAGGCGCAGACTGGCAGCCACGCCTCTGTCAGTGTGCCCCAGGGCAGCTGTGGCTACACAAGTAGCTTACCACCACCAGTGTGATTGGAGTGAATGAATAATGGACTCTAAAAGAAAAATTGTAAGCGCTTGGGCATTGTAAAGCGCAATATAAATGCAATCCATTATTATTATTATTATTATTATTATTACCTGTGGGCTGTATTATAAGGGTTTAAAATGAGACTTTGAGGTCACCTTGTGGGGCGGCAGTGGCGCAGTGGATTAGGCGCCCTGCAACCGTAGAGTCGCCGGT
>JAVQKG010432191.1:0-12378 GCA_036025885.1 Hypseleotris bucephala | reverse complement strand
AACTGATAACCATTAAAAGCCCATCATAAATTTACTATAGCATAAACAGTGTTAAGCATATAATGTAAATAATTGACTACATTGACAGGCTGTCAAAATATAACAGTTGTTTTCAATCCACATCACCTGTCAACCAGTGAATGATAATCAGAAATATACTCAGAAGATTGCTGGTCTATAGCAGCACTATAGCACATATACATTGAGCTCAGTTGGGTTAACACTAACAGTTATGATTCTCTTGATCGAGAAATACTTGTGACTATCTGAATCACTGATGGAAATAGTGGCCTGTCAATTTACACAGTTTACTTGGAGATGTCTCCATATTAGTGCTGATTATATGCATTTGTGTTTGTCTCCCCCCGGACGCCGCGCCCATCACACGTGGCATGTACTTTTAAGTTCCTTGTCATCTTCACCATAATAATCAATTATGTGTGCTCCTCAGCTGCTCACGATGTGCGGCCTGCTCAGATATGAAAATACTATGGAGATGTAGTCAAATTTGCAATATTTAATTGGAGTTTGTGTGCATCTCTGTGTATGTCTCTGCGCCGACTGGCAGTGTGCCTGGTGAAATTAAAGCCGGATTCTTTGATCTGATATAAGATTTGAATAGCACAGATTTAAATATTTAAAATTCCTCCACTGTGTCACTTTGATCTGTGAGATGATTAATAGGGGTTTGTTATAGAAAATACACTAAACACATCAGCACCGAGCCGGCCCACTGTAATTGTGAGTTGTCTCCATCGAGTGAGGCTAAATTACACATTTTAAAGGAACAGGGTAAACAGTTCATTTGGATTCCATTTCATTCTTTTATGTTTTAATGAGACAAGAAGACAGGGAGCGACTTCAAACGCACCAATCTAAAGTGGAGAGGGTTTTCTTGGTGAGAGAATGACACGCGGGAAAGTAGAAGTGCTTTCATGGTTTATCAGGATGATTAGGAAGAGGAGGCTCTTTGTCTCCGAAACACTGAGGAAAGAAGTTGGCCAACACCTATCAACACTACTGAAGATTGCAGACACAGTGCTGTGAATGGAGCATACTGAGCCAGCACAGTCGCTACATAGACTTTTCTAAAGCTTTGTTACGTCTAACTCCAGTGGCCTTTGAGGGGCTCTGCGTGTGATTCCACTGACATTGTGTTAACAGTATGTGTTGCACTGGAATGAGCTGTTAGCATACAGTTAGTGCTTTAATGGAGCAAAGAATACAGACATTTAGAACTGTAAATCACAGTGGTACCATTTATACCAAGCTAAATCACAAATGTGCAAAGTTACCTAACAGACGTACTATGTTCAGGGTGATATTTAAAAGAACTCATGCGCCCCTCATCTTCCATCATAAAATATATTGTTTATGGTGTTCAAATACTAACAGCAAAGCTGAGTAGGCCAATGCCTTAACAAACTGGTTTAACTTTTTATAGAATGTGGTTATAATGCCTGGAAGCCTGTACATTGTGGATATGTTTTTTACCGGTGTCTACAGGTCAGTGAGGATGTGACAGTTGACCTACTGGACCGTAACATTCTGTCCGGCGTTCCCAGTTTGTGTTTCCGATTGTTGTGGCTCGCCAGGAGAAAGCCACCTGCTCTTCGACAGCACTGATCAATGAAGAGCAGTTTTTTCTTCTCTGTGACACAAGCCAAAGAGGTGCTATTGACATTTGAAGCCGGGAGCAGATCGATTGCGACCAGTCAAGCCGAAGCACAAACCATAAACGTCGGGGCCTCTCGTAGCGGCTGGAGGAGCATCGATTGTTGGAATAGCAAATATTAAGAGCGGGTGTCGATCCCGGACCGTTTGACCGCTTACATTTTGTGAGGAAAAATACTGAAATGGTGAAAAATTGATCATCCTGTTAGTTATTTATTCAACAAGCACCTCTTCAAAAGGCCCTGCATCTCTGCAGTGGTACTCTATGAACTGACTGAGTTTTCCAATTACAGTACACTAAAATACTTTGATGTAAATTTACAGCTGAATTTCAACAGTTTCTTTAATACTGTAGGAAGAAATACAGCACTGCACTGGAACCGATCAGTTACTGTAAAAACCTAAGCATCTTGGGAGGGTGAAAAGAGGAGGGAAAATATCTGACACATCCATACATGCAACCAGGCCTATATCACTGTTAGATAAACCTGCAGAGAATGAATAATATAGACTATTTTTAGTTTGATAAACAACAATGATAACACTAATCATAAATAGCTTAAGAAGAAAACAAAATAACCACACTTGAGACATGCAGGCTCCATGCATTCGGCCATCCCTGCCTTTATACTCAGGTTATCTTTCTGTTTGGATGTAACTTAATTTCAAACTGATAGCTAGATAAAAAACACAGTAAACAATATGACCACAAGCGTTTGTTAAAAGAGGTGCTAAATGGCACTAAGAGGGGGCTTTAGCTAATATCTTCTTCATTAGAGTAGTTTTAATGGCAGTTTGATCGAGAGGCTGCCCTAATGTTGAGTGTGAAGTCAGAGGTAGAGTAAATGAGTCTGTACAGATAACAGTCCCCTTAGGTATCACTGTTGCTTGGTTTTTCTGCATTTGTCACAGTCAGTTTTCTTGTCATGCACTGATTTGCTAGTCAACCTCCAACACACGACAGAGCACTTCCTTGAGCCCTGACACCAGCAAGCTAGCCCCAAAACTGGCCTATAGTCTTCAGTCACGTGTGTGGGACATGGCACACCAAAGAGACTCACAATGGAGAGTGCGACAAAATGTCCCACTGACGATTTTTGGCTTAGTGTGCATCAGCCTTTAAAGCCACCGACAGCTCTGATTTAGTGATTGTGCTTCTCCAAGTATCTTTCCACACTAATCAGAATGACTGTCCGCTAAATAAAGCATGAAAAAAGCCTTTCAGTAAGTGGGGTGCTGGAGCGGAACTCATCTCCGCTCACACACTAGATCACTAATCAACAGATCCCGTTCTCTGCTAGCATCCAAACGCATTTAGCAACAGTGAAGGAGAGATTTTTATAGAAAATAAAAGTCAACTGATGGCATGTGGAGGTGATTTCCTGCCAGGATTTATCAGCATCTGTTAACAGGCAATGGTACATTCTAAAGCCACAGTCGCATGCTAACATCGGTCTGAACGTTCACGTTAGCACCTGCTAGTGTAAGTGAACACTTAACGTCAGCATTCACCACATTGACTTCTGGGTCACTTCCTGTGGTGCACAGTAGAGATCATAGTTGGTTAGTGGTTAACCAGGTAGAGTATCTCATAAACTAAAGGCAGATGACTGGATGTAACATATAGTAATAATTACAAATAGTTTGATTATTTCTGCTATGTCACAAAGTTTTTTTCCATTTGTGAAACATGAAGCTCTCACTTAAAAAAGGTGCAGAAAACAATGACAGGATATTTGGCATGTGTGTAGTGGGTTACAAAAACTGAGAATAAATCACTGACACTATCACAGCACTTAAACTCTTTTTAAATCGCAGGCTTCAAGTTATGTGTTACTTTGGTTCTATAATCATTGTGGTCTAAAGGTTGCAGCCTCTATTTGACAAATGTCCTTATGTGAAGGAGGCAACCCTAGTGCAGAATATGGTCATGTAGGAATTAATATATAGAGAGATAATTAACAATTAACAAAAAACATGATAATAATCAACTAGTCAACAGTTAATATGTGGACTTATAGTAAAGCATTGCTACAATATTGTTATTGTTAGTATATATAGGCTTGAACTCGTCAGCCATTTTGTTAAACCATCCAAGGCTCCATGACATTGAATATCTTCACCTCATAAAGCTCCAGCTGAACACTTTCCTCTTGTTTACCGCAGAGTCTCATAGAAGGCAGATTTATCCGGCATCAGTCCACTCTTTTTTTCAGAGGCGTGTGAAAATAGTATTGATTAATGGTCAGCGGGCCTTTTTCCACACCGAATGATGTAAAGAGCCTGTCAGTTAGCATCACCTTCTTCCACCAATGTGTTCCATCAATCCTGCGGTCGGTCAGGCTGGTGGCGGGGCAGGCAGCAGGCGGCACATTCTCCACCTGCCCGGGCAAAATGGGCCAGTAAGTGGGACAAGGCAGCGGCAAAAGTGACACATGGGGAAGGTGACAGCTTTTCACACCTGGGAATAATGGTTTTGATAGGCGTCCCGCACGTTCCCTCGCCGCCGATCAGAAATGGACCAAAAAAGTGTGATAATATACACAATTAGCTCATGGCGCCAAAAGAGCCCGGAGCCTTCACAAGCCGGGGCAGATCCAGAGGGGTGTTCAGAGAGGCTGGAGTGGGCCCGGGCGTACAGGGAGGGAGCGGTGTTTTGACACATGGAGGGTACAGTGATTGGGGCCCAAAGTCGTGCCTGTCCACACATGCAGCCCATCAGTTAGTGCTGGACAGTCAAGGGGAGCAGAGCTTTTAATTTCACCAGCAAGACAGCAAGACAACAACAGCAAAAATAAAGTGTAATGTCATGGTCTTGATTAGATTTATATACTATAATTTGTATTTCTTTTTTTATTTATATTGCACTTTCAAAGGCCTAAATGATTTAGCAGTACATTATCCATTAACTTACCTCTCATGATATCTATGGTGCTAAGCTTCCTTCTAGCCACAACTGCCCTGGGACTGATCCGTGGCAGCAATACTGCACCAACCACCGACCACCAACACAATGACAATAACATTAATATGTACACTCTGGCAAGACTGAAGAAATTTAGTGCTTTTAAACACAAATGTATCACTTTAATTAAAAAGCTTTGGAATCAATGTGATGCCAAAATGAGTTGTTGCAGAGTGAATTAAGCTTCCTTCAATACCCCTTGCAAATATGACCGCATCCACAAGTAGCATGACAGCTTACCACACATGCATTTATAACAATATAATAAAATCTATCAAGCATGGTCACATCTGAACTCCTGAGACACGCCTGAAAATGACAACATAATGCCGACATGATTATGAAATATTGTATATATTAGTGTTATATGATGACAGTATTATATTATACAGACAGGGTGAATGATCACATTCTATTTAATATACAAGAGATATGACTGAAGACAATATTACCATTACTATAAATATATATGCTGTGATTTCCCGTCATGTCACACTTCAAACGTAAAGCAGAGTTAATATCACGTTGGATGTCCCATTTATTCCGTCACCGTCTTGCCGTTCTTGTATTTTGTCAAAGAAAATATGTCCCCTTCATAAAATATACATGTCATAATCACTGTGAGTTATTTTTGCGTTTCATCTGACCACGGTAACACTTGTGTCGGACTATAGCTTGACAGAACAACAGAAGAAGAAGGTTTTGATCATCTCAGAGCTAGAGAATTATGTGCATGCAGTCTTGTTGTGGTTACAGTCTCTCTAAGTCTAGTTAGACCCTGGAAACATAGGAAAGAATCAATAAAGTGGTGGTTGTAATAAGGTGAGAAGAGGATGAAAAATACATGGTAAACCAGAATGAGCCCACTAATGGTGTCCTCAAGCAGTCCAGTACTTTAGGACAAAAACTAGAGAGGATTAGGAGGAATTAAAATGTGAGTGGATGGGTTAATGAAGGAAGAACATATTAATTTACTCGTACTATGAATATGATTTTTAAAAATAAAAGTATGACCTTGTGAATACAGCCACTGTTAAATGCATATAAAGTTGCTACATCTCTGGTGCTATGATTCTGAGACCTTACACTCAACTGTTAAAAGTTTTTAATTAAATGCATGTTTTTATTCAATAGAGACAATAGAATTAATTATTAAAGACAGTATGGTCAGCTAATGGCCGTTATTATTATTATTATTTATCGTAGAGGGTGCGGACAGTAATTTTGAGGTTTTCAGACCAATATGCACCACTCATGGAAGACCAGTGATACACATGCCATAGTTGGACAACCTTTTCCCTAGTGATGCAAAAAAAAAGCACTGATTGATTATTTAAATGTTGTTCTTTTTGATACATGTACATACGATCTAAATTATGCATAGATGATGATGTAAAAATATGATGCTTTAAGACAATAGTACTCACTCGGGTTCAATAGCTTTTTGAAATCATCTCTTGCGATGCCTTGAGCGTTGTGCAAAACAATGCCACATGAACTTGTTATTCACACTTCTAACCTACCAGACTTGAATAGATTTTATAATAAGAGCCATCTCAGCAGCATTGACCATCATCCCACCACACTCTCAAACCACACTGAGGCTGTATCTCTTCAATCAGCCGCCACAGAATCTATCAATTTGTCCAGTATTTCAGAAGTGCAAATGTGCTTCTCTGACTGAAGAAGCCTGGGCTGGTGACACATGTGTCCTGGGGCGAGGTCAACTACAGTGCTCCTTTCATTCTAATGCTTTCTCTATAGGGACCCTCGGACACTCTGGGGCCCCGGGGCCACTGAAGACCACAATCCCCTCACTGATGAGAAGACGCTGCGTGCTCTCTGTCCGCTGGCCTTGTGGATCAGAGAGGTGTTACTGCGCCTGTCAGCCGAGGTGAGCAATATTGACTTAAATAGCTTGACCCAGCTCAGACTCCATAGCCGTAGCTTTTCAGCCCCGACCTCTGACCCTCGGTGCGGTTCACAGAGGAAGCCCTGTACATTTAATTACAGCAGAAGAAGAAGGAGAGAGTCCACAGGAGGACATAACTCATCATATAACTGTACAAGTGAACTGTAGAGACAAGGCAGGTAGGTTTAGTGGCCAGTGGTGAATTGTGGGATGGCTTGTGTCACCCCTGCGACCGTGTGTTGTTCAGAATAGTTCACAGGAAAGACTCACACACACACATACATAATACTTCAATTTACTATAGTCTATCCAATAAATCAGTTGTTTTTGACTTTTTTTGGTCTTGTGTACCCCTCTTCAATGTCCTGGTGTACCACCTGAAATCCCTGTACACCTAGTTGGGAAACACTGCAAACCAATGTATAAAAGACACTAAATACAGTTGTACATGTGATATCTGTACAATAATTACAAACCATCCAAGTGTTAGATGAACAATTCCTCTCTACAGCCTATATCCACTGGGCCTTGTGTAGGGTCAACTGTTCCACCTCTTCCCTAGCTGAGAAAATGTCCCTTATCAATATTTGAAGACATCAATTGTAACCCTTGGTAAACACATCTTGGCTGAAAAGTAAATTATTGGTGGATGGGGGTCACCAGGGAGAACCTGTCTGGATGCAGTCTGCCTCTCCTGTGTCTTCTACCTCTCACACTGTCAATTCCAGCTTTGAGAGTTGAAATCCAATACCGAAGCTCTTGTAGAGGATTTTTTAAACTAAACAATGCCCTGGGCACATTGTATCCTCCAGAGAAGTGTTGGCCAAAGTAAGATACACTTCAAATCCCAGAATGCCAAGTGCTGTATGGAACAGTTAGAAGTTTATAGACAGAAATATTCAGGATGGCAGTACTGAGTTTGTACTTTAAGTTTGTGCAAAGAGGCATAGAGAATGGGATACTGTATGAGGTGTTGTTGACACATATAATGTAGATTTAGTTACAATAGTAAAACTGGTGCATAGGAAATCTCATAGTCGGATGATACAGTGAAATGTCTTGAGGCACAGTTGTCTATCTTGTTATTGAATGAAACCATTGTGTGTGTCTGAATGTAATGTTAGAAAATACCTACACATCCCCTTAACCTGCCGTCACAAATCACAATTAGTGATGCACTGTGTATTTTGTACCTTACTTCTAAAACCACCATTAACTTCTTCAGCATTTTGACCAATTGTAGTTTATCTATTGGATTGGATAAAACCTTTTTAGCCCCTAGGTGCATCAAATGACCACTTGTCCTTCCTCTGGCCATTTTTGATAGATACTGACCACAGAAGCCAGTGGTCACAATGTTATGCCAGATGATGTGCATGGGTAACCGAGTCAAACTATTGTGCAATATTTTAACATACAACACATTTTGAATCTTCTCCTCTCCCCCTCTCCTGTCATATCACACATTACTGGTTTTAGTCTGTGAAAGCAGCTCAACCGCCACAAGCACTGAAGCATTGCTCATGTCATCTGCAAATCATAAATCGGACTTTCTGACGCGAACCGCTGCACCGGAGCCAAGTGCCAAAGGGCTCTGGCCAAAGCTGCGATGCTGCAGACTTCTAAGTGATGTGAAACAGCCCTATTTGCCCGGGAGCCTGGCATAGACAGCGCTTCAGTCTTCAATGGAATAGAAAAAAAGTGCAAAAGAAGATGGAGAAACGGGAAGACAAGAGCAGCACGGCCAGCTCATCCGTCAGCCTGTGAAAGGTCAGGATTTTGTCGGAAAAAATCGGGAAAGAGCGGCCAATCGTGGACTTGGCGAACAGCAGGGTTTTTTCCGCTGTCGTGACCAGCTAAGGAGCAGCCCTTTAAAACACATCTGCCAGTAAACATTTTGGCCCAGCTGCAGGTCATCTCTCCTGTCTGCTTTGAAAACCCAGCCGAGCGTGAACATGTACCTGCACAAGAGCACTCTCAAGCATGATGCACACTTTTCTATTACCCACCACTGTTGAATTCTCCTGATCATACAGTCGACTGGAGAAAAAACAGCACTGGTTGGTTTCTGAGAGGACAATTTATATCAAAAGGCAATTTGAGCTGAAAGAAATGTTCAAACATTTGTTTTTGGGATTAGTTGGGGTATGAATTATTGAGCCTTTGTGACTACCTTCACACAATAAAGCAGAACTGTACTGTTGCTGGTTTATATACATTTTCAAGAACAAAATGGCTGCTGATGCAATTAATAAATGTATTATTTGGAATCTTCAAGGTTTTTATTATTCAGTGGTGGTAGTAAGTCACCCCAGCTGCTCTGAAGCAGACTGATGGAATAGCCATACTGTGCTATTAGCCTTTCCGATAACAACAAAACTATAATACACTCATGTGTCATCTGGGTGAATTGTCTTACCCAATGACGGTTTGAACTGGTTGGAGCAGGAATCACACTGCATACCCTCTATAGTTGATGAACTGCTTTACATTAGGAATCTCTGCCATCCCAGTTCATAATATTTTTTTCAGTCTACAAAAAAGTCTTGTTGGTGTGACAAACTCCAGCCAAATCCACGTGCAATTTTCATAACTAAATATAAGGCACTGATATTTACCCACATTCTTTACAAAACAGACACCCAATAAAAAAACCCTTACAAAAACGCTTTCATAACACGTCAAATGAGTAAATGAAATGTCAGCTGGAATGATATGTAATCAACCAACTACAGTCTCAGAGGTGCATTTGGAAAAATCGAGTGGAAATGGGGCAAAAAGAACTCTCCGTTGCGTCCTGTCTGAGTCCGGCCCATCAGTGCCTCTAAGTGGCTCTTTACCTCCTCTGACTGCCGCAGACGACCGGGGAAGAACACTGACCTTCTGGCATTATGGACGGGGCTAAGCTAACCCAGCACACGTCTCACACATCTCCATCATGTGCTGTACATCCAGGGAAAAGCACTCTACTGTCAAAGCGAGGGGAAAACACAAGAGTAAAAAGTGAGGGTCACAGATGTAGTAGATTGTCCTATTAGACACTCCTGGGAAACATAAGGAAACATTTGAAGAGAATCTTTAATGGGACACACTACCCACACTGATAAAATATGGATAGACCTATAAACGCATTTACTTAAGTGAAAATGTGTGATTGTGTTCTTGTGTTGAAGCAAAACCGTTTGAGGCCATTTAAAACTCCTTGTATGGACATTGAGTCTACCTGAATATAGACCAAAACACCAGGAAGAGATCTCTCCTCATCCCAAAAGGCACTGGGAGGCAACCCTCTCAATCACTGAGGAAAATTCCAACATATGGCAACCGAGCTAAGGATCTACAAACATACAGTATGCCTACTCACTGCCTCTTAAAATGGGCACCTCCAGAGTAGAAGAGAAGGTTCCAGAACCCATGTGGACTCTCCAATCACAGGCCTATGTCACTCTTTCTGACACTTCTTCATGCAGACCCCAAACAGGTCCAATGGATGAGGTCACTGGCTTTGTTTGTTTGTTTTTTCTCTCATCATAGCCTCTTGAACATACAGTAGTTCTTAGGATCAATTGGGTACTCACCCTCTCCACTCAACAAGGTGGTGATTCCAGGAGGTGATCTGTAGCAACTTCTTTACTCTAAACCTATGTCTAAAATGTCTCTGATATAATGTTACTTGGTGTACTCAAATGAGATTGTGGTCTTTACTGGTGAAACTGTTAAATAGTAAAGAGGATGGCTGGGGGTGCAAGACGGACAGATGTGAGCTGTGTTCTCTCCCTCAGACACTCTTGGGACATAAAAACATCTGGATGAAATAGTGCATGGGACAGATACACTACCTAGACTTATGAAATATGAATATGAAAGCTGTGATACAAACACAACTGACCTGAGCTCGATGCGTTACTTAGATCTGCTCTGATCTTATACTCCCTTATTTCCACTTTCACTACTTCAACAAGATTTTACTACGATTTAATGATATGCTTCTTAAAACAAACAGCATTTTGGATGAATAAAATTTGAATTAGCAAATGAGATAAAGGTTTGTTGCTAACAGTATCTAAAATTGAATTGTTTGCTGTAAAAGTAGTCACAGGACAACAATAGTCTCTCAAGTTCATATGGCAGAGCACAATAGTTATGCAACACATAAGAACACAAATGTGCTGTCAATATGTAAACAACATGAGCAGCACTGACCAATTAGTTATAGGTTAGCATCAATAATAAGTATTAGGAACCAAAATTGGCACATAGAATCAAGATGTCTATCCTATACTGGGATGGCTAGACAGCTGGGTCAAATTCTCTCCAAAACTACAGCTGGTAGGATGATTTTATCAAAAGTAGTCCAAGGAAGGAACAATGGTGATGTGCTCTGATTCAGCAGCAAGAACTTAATTATTGAGTATTATGAGCATCAGTATTAGGTGGTCATGATGTTGCTATGTGCATATTTAAAGATCTTGCTAGTTTAACGCCTGACTGATCCACAACACCTGTTTAAAGGTATCTTAATATCAGAACTCCAGAAGCAGATGGTGTGTTATTGCCTTTCAGTGGAGATACAACAAGCACTTTAGCTGCTCAACAATCTCAGAACAGCCTGCACGGATGGCTAGACACGGCAGAGGAGAGCGATCCATAAAACATGAAGTGCTAGAAAGACAGACAACATAAAAGGCAGCTGTGGCAGGTCGGGGCAGCGTGGCGATGTGAGTGGAGGGGACAGATTTGCAGAGTCTTCTAATGTGAGCGCTTGTGCTTAACATTGTTTAGAGCTCAGTGATTTGAGATTAGGACCACTGGGGGCGCCCGGGGGCATTCTTTAGATGAGCTCTAGAGATTGTTGCACTCGGTATTTGTGCTCCCTCAAGGCGGCTACTGGTGTTTCAGAAGGAGAGAGTTACAGCAAGTCACTAACTACTGGAAGGTTGGTTCCCACTTCAATCCGACTGTGTCCTTGGGCAAAACACTTCACCCTTGCTTATAAATGTGTCTGTGAGCATTTTTATATCCGCCATGTATGTCAGTCTTCTCCAGGGCAAGTATGGTTTTAGAGGTGGCTTAACAACAAGTATAGTGCACTTTATGTATAAGAAAACCAATACATTATCAATAGCACTAAATTCTCAAGCATAACAGCTGTGATTTTCTGTTTTCGATATCTTAAGAAATGTAAACATATCTGAACTTAGCTTCTCTGTTCAAAATCAGTTCTAAATCACTTGTTAAAAAGCCCATAGTCTTCCTGACAGACTGCCTACATCCGTAATCTCTCACCATTCCCCACTCGCCGCAAACTTCTGGCCTTGAAACTTACTCTTACACACCCTTCTTTTTCTTCTCCTCCAATCCCGCCATCCTTATACCTTTCCCCCGGGGACTTCTTCATTATCTGTCATTAAATGTTTTTAAGTTTGCATAATTGATCTTCTCCAATAAGTCGCCATCGATTTATGGAGGAGGTCCAGGCTCTGAAGGAGAAAGTGGTTAAAAATTCATAACCCCGGCTACGTCTTCACAATCCATTAGCCTGCACGTGGAGGACCCCAGCTCTCTCTCCCTCTCTCTCTCTCTCCCATCGATTGACCTTGCGCTGCAGAATCGAGTGGACGCTGCATTTTTCCTCTCTTTTATTGCGCTGTGGGAAGAGTTACGTTTCACCTTTTTCCCCCAATAGGTTTTGATTTTTCTTTTCTATCTGTATTGCCCCGTGTCTTTCTCTATATCTCGATCAGACCCCCACCACTCTCCCCCCCGACCCCCAACAAGACCTTAGTCGATGAATAAATAAAGCATGCTCCATAAACAGCTTTCTACT
>JAVQKG010432180.1:0-13593 GCA_036025885.1 Hypseleotris bucephala | reverse complement strand
TCTAAACCATGTCTAAATTAGGACTAAACAAGAAGTAAAGCAGAACTTAACCAAGACAAAACCAGGCTTAAAATCACTTTTAGCATAAGGATCTTATCTTCTATACTGTACAAACTGCCCTCTGAACATGTACATGTATATATTGATCTATATTAAGCCACACCTTGGTCCTAAATCCTGATTCTTGACAATGTTACTGCTATGAGTTGCCACCTTGCATTATTGGAGACGAGTCGTTTTACAGTCATTAATTTACCAGCCCACCTACCAGAGCAGTCTATTAGAGAAGCAGGCGGCATCATCACAAAGGAACCTCAGGGGCGACTGTGCTTTACAACATGTGTTTCATTAGGTACCTATAAACAGTGCGTATAAGATAAACATGGGGAGTGTTAGTAGTGATAAAAACAGTGGTCGGTGGTCTCACACACAATAATGATTAGGAGGAGGAGGCAGGGATAGAAGATGTAATGCTCCTGGCTCCCATTTCCATAATAGAAAGCCATTGTTCACAAGGATTTGGACAGATTATGTGGATCAGGAGGATGATCTGGAGCTGTCCACAAAGTACTTCGCCAAGAATTTTATTTACTGCCACAATGAGTTTTATAGTGTCAAAGAAGAGGATTTAAAAGGGGTATTGGGTTTGAAGTCAAAATGGAAATACAAGTTCTAATGTTAATTTTATATTTTCTTTTATTAAAATTTATAACCTATTCTCTGTCTAGGGTCTTTCACAATATTTCAAGGAGTGCTCTTTCATATGGGAAATATGCATTGTACTGTTCACCTATACTATCTGCAAGCCTTAGGAAAGTGAGGGAAAGCTATAAAGAACCCACAGGAATACAGGGAAAACAAGCAGACTGCTCACATGAGATTGTCCGGTGCAGCCTTATTGAATTATTCTTGCTATGTGACTGGAATGCTAACAACTCCACCAATCATATTTGCAACATTTGTAACATAAAAAATTGGAGCACTCTAGTCTACAAAATACTTAATATTACCATTAAAATAATACAAACATTTCTGATATCCGGAGGAATGGCACGAGGTTGACATTTTGTAATTAGAACAGATTGTTACAGAGACACAATCATCTGGAGACACTGAAATCATAATGAGAACAGCACTGATGCACTAAAACACGGTCCTCAACTGACCTCTGAGATGAGAGTGTGATGTCAGTTTCTGAGCACATTCTGTACTGCAGGCAATCTGTGGGGGAGTATAGGTAAATTGGTTATTATTACCTCCACCAAGGAGGTAATGTTTTCAGTAGCATTTGTCCGCTTGTTTGTCTACTTGTTTTCAACTTTAAGAAAAAACTACTCAACCGATTTGGGTGAAATTTTAAGGGTAGGTCAGAAATGGCACAAGGAACAATTGGGGAAGTGGTATGCATTACAGTCTGAAACCAGGATTTGTTTCAAAGAATGTCATCCGTCTTCAGATAGAATGCCAATGCAACACATGACCAACAGGGGCCCCCAAAGGGCCAATAAACTCTGAATCAATACACCACTGACAAGTTTGCAATGACACTGGTTGACTGTCTCAAAGTCCCTTTCCCCTCCATCTCTTTCACAGAAAGTGCTCTAAAAAGTAATCAAACCAGTGCAGCAGTATTGCACATAACTGATGGTGTATTTTTTGAGACAATGTGCTGTGCCAGATGATCAATGTCTGTGCTCTCTGAGTGCTTTCTAAATACTGTTTATTAATGCATAATTTCCAATTTAAAACTTTATGTAAATCAATGACAATTGTAAACATCTGTGTCAATTAAGAATATAAATGGCTTGTTCATTAAATAATAACTACATCTTTATTAATGCTAAATAAAGGTAGGGTATTCTAAAGTTCCGTGCGGTAATTATGACTAAAGCCTTGCAATTAAAAGTATCTTATTAAAGGTGAAAATCTTTACCAACTTTAATTTCAGGCCAGACTTGTCTCTAGTCCCACTCCCTGGAGTTTCTGAGGAAAGTGTGCTGCTGGTGAACAAGAAGCAGCTCCATCTGGATCAACTCCTTCTCCTCCATATGCCAGCTGCCCCAAATATCTCCAACAACTCTCTCTGCCACGCAATGGGGTGTAGACGAGCTGCTCTCTAGGCAAACTTTCCTTTTTCAAAGAGATAAATGACAAGTGTGATGTATTTACAGCACTGACTCTCCCCGTACTCTGGGATGCCAATAATAGTGAGCAAAGGCTTATTTATGTTGCCTGAAGCACAGATTTATTGAAGCTATATTTTAGAATAAAAATATATACTGACATGTGTTCAGGAGTTATTACTTTGAGGTAAAATGGAGATTAGTTTAAGCCAATATTAGTAAGTTTGATTGAGAGCTATTTCAACATATTTTTGACAGACATTTAAAAGTTTTAGAAGAATGGGACACACAAAGTAGAAGGAAAAGTGATCAAATATAGTTTTCTTTTTTCCTTTGCTCAGTCTTTTTTCTTCTTCTTTTTACTATTTGTCTTTAGGGTTTACCACAGCATTTCATCTGGCTCTAAGGATGCAGTGATTTTTTTCTGCAGTTTTTGCCAAATCTCTACAAAGAGCAGAACGAGTACAGTCAGTGAACTAAAAGTTTAAAGTATTGAATATTCCATAGCTAGCCTGGATTTGATTTCTTTGTCTCATCAGCATGGCACACTTACAGTATAGTACTCATTGTAATCTATTGACAATGAAATAATAAAAAAAGTTAAAGAGTAAAAGTATATGTTTACCTACAACCTCTGCGCTGAATGACAAATATACAAAGTCCATAGTTTAAAAAAGATTAAGTGCACTTGACTGCACTTAGATGTGGTGTAGTGTAAATCCTGTTCACATCATTAGGTGAGCAGAGGCTTGAACCGAGAGCTGAGAAAACTGTTCACTCCAACGCTGTGTGGGAGAGAGTCATGAATAATTCAATTTCAGGTAGTGACAAAATAAATCATTAGTAATTAATCAGTAAAAGCCAGCAGGAGAAAAAAAATCACATTTAGACCATAATCCTTGAGTGTCTGTGACAAGCTTTGCAGATTACTATTTTTACAGCACACATTTTTCTTTCTTGTTAATTTTTTAGTTTGCTGCTTTGTCAGACGTAAATTATTTTACAATGTTCCTGTAATGGTTATGATAAATGAACTAAGGTAGCGACAAAAAGAACAACAGCGTTTTAGATAGCATTTGGTGCTTGTGTTTATGCTATTGGCTGTGAGATGGGTCCCTGGTCACTGCACTGTGCTGCCCACTGCTCCAGACAGGTTGCCCCAAGATGTTACATAACTACAGAATCTGAGTGGGCAACAATCTACTTCTGAAGCTGACAATATAAAGGCCAAGTGACTAATTAGACATGCTGTATGACATCTGCATTTGTAAGATGTCTGTATTTGGCACTTTTCCACAGCAACAAGATGGCTTATAGATTAACCATTCAAGGGAAACGGAAAAGTAGCGTGGCATATTGGATTTATAATGCCATTTGACCTAATTAAATTTAATAATTTCCAAGACATATTAATTTTAGCTTCATTTATGGGGCATTGGAAGCTTGGGACTCTAAGTAGCTGCCCACTTTTGCCTAATGGCAGCAACGCCTCTGGGGTCTGGTCAACTGTTTCCTGACTTACATAGTGATAAGAGGACCAGAACGGCAAGCATTAAAAAGGTCTAATAACTATATTGTGTAGGTTAAATGTGATAATGTTCCTTTAGCACTACCTATCTACATTTATGTGGACTTGTAAATGCATTAGGTTATATTCATTTCTTCCCCAACCTCCTTCCTCTATCCCACCCATCTTGACTGAAACTCTAAAATCCATGCTTGCTGTGTTCACTTACACGTTCCCAGCAGCCGTGTGTCGACCTTACAAGGCAGTCAGAGGGATCACTCAAAGCGAAGCAATTAAAAGAACAGCAGGATATAGATTTCCTTTGGCTGGGATAAATGTGGTCGGGAATTCTAATGCATGTGAATAATGGAAGGCTTGCAGTATTTAAACGCAAATTGTCATTAATATGTTAAGCAATGGGTGGGCACTCGCAATGTCATAACCGCAGCTGAAAAATCCAAGGACTGGACTCAAGCAAATCGCCTTCCCATATTGTGAGCACAGTCGACATAGCTTTTGAGATTTCACACAATTAAAGTGACTGTTACATGGTATTACAGGATATCAAATGGATCCAGAGCAGCACTGGTGGCCTGCAGGGGGCGGACAATATAGCAGATGATGTTCAGAAAGGTATAAGGGCTTATTGTGTGGGGATAAGTGGGTTAAGAAAATCTAATCTAAGGCTACTTCTTATTGGGTTAAGTGTAGCAGAATGAGTTTAGATATTTCTGAATGAGGTCTGCATTTCCTCCCTGTGTTACCTAGTGTTCTCTCTGTAGCCCTCTCCACCATCCAAAGAAATCTGGATTGGAACTAGTGACTTGAAATTGCATTTATGAATTAATGATCTTCTGCTTATTATGACTACAATCTGTAATACTTCAGCAATTTTTAATTTAGCAGATTGGAGCACTTTGCTATCCATCTCTGACACATGCACTCCATTAAGCCCTTGAGTGGGCTGTTATTTTCAATCTTGTTGAAAGGTTTCAAAATTAAGCATAATATGTAGTAAGTCAGACATTTATAAAATATTAAAGTACATTAAATTATCCTGGGCCATAATGTAATTCAATAATTCTTCATTTTAAACTCCCCAACTTTTTTCAGGTCTAGAATGACACTGCTAGCTGAAGTTAGATAAGAATTTTCCAAGGACTAAACAATACCTCATGTCTTTACTGTAGAGATAAGACTAAAATACACTGCTTCCATCTAAACCCTCTGTTCTTTCATAGCCACTATTGAATACATTTCATCGTCCAAGAAGATGACATGATAAAATGTGCTGAATGTGTCATCATGTGATATTGAAGGCAGACAGATAAATCAAAGGAATCAACTGTATTTTGTACTTCCCATGGTTCTAATGCATTAGAAATTATATGATACTATACATACTGCAAAGAAGCCATTCAGCACAAGTGTGCTGCAGTGTCAGCTGTTTCAATACATTCTACAATTGAATTAGGTTAAAACACTGGTGGAGAGTTCTTGTATCAAGTGGATGAGTTCAAGTATCTTGGAGTTCTGTTCATGACTGAGGAGAATGGACAGTGAGATTGGCATTGGTGTAAAGAAAATCTTTTTTTATTTCTTACAAATGGACATTGGGTTATGACAAAAGAGAACAGGTTTGTGAATGGTAGTATGGTCAGAGGCTATGTCACCTGGGAGAAGCTTGGAGTAGAGCCACTGCTCGTTCAATGCACAGGTGCACATACATTTATTCATGTATATTTGAGTTACTTGTCTAAATATGATTATATCAAGCCTAAAAACAAAGTAGTTTGCGTTTGCTGGTCACCCGAGCCTCCGACGTCTTCAGCCAATATATGTTCAAGATGGGGCTGTGACATCATTGTTTTCATCTAAGATATGTAGTAGTCTACACAAGTGGTGTCATGAGTTCAGTTCCGATGCAACAGTTAACCAAATGTCCTGTACATTAAAGGCAAAAACACCCCCAAAGAGGGCCATATGTTCTGGTTAGAGGATAATGGAAAAGATTTCGGAAACCATGAAGAGACTATGTATGTGGGGCTGGTAAATGTGTCAGGATTCCACTGTAGGAGCTGGAGAAAATGTCTGGTGGGAGGGAAGTCTGTATTTGTTGTAACAGAAAAAATAAATAGTCCTCAATACAGATTGTCCCCTTTTTGGTGTATGTAGCTGACTGACAGTGTCCTTCCAGGTTATGACTTTGAGGTGAATGTGTTGCTGACCATTGCGCTGGAGCTCTAAGGCCTTGTACGAAGTCATCTATCACGCTGCTTGAACCGGGACGAGAGATGTCAGTGCGCAGTGTATAAAGGCCTCTCGGCAGCCAATGGACTGGTGTGTCTGTGAAGAGAAACAGAGAGAAAAGAGAAGGAGCAGTGAGCGTGAGAGAATTAGTAATACAGGGTTAGGAACAGAGCGAAAAAACCCATTAACACAAGAAAAAATCAGTGCTGGATTAAGATCAGACAAAGATTACAGTGTGATTACAGAGACAAGCATTACTATTAGCAAAGATAAGACAGGCCACTTGGCACCATCATTCGAGGATATATTTTTACAAGTACTGGCGTGATACCTGGCTTTTTAAAGGGTTGGATGAGTATGCTGTAAAATTATTATTGAAAAACTATTCATACATTAACATTCTCCCAATATTGAGACGCACACATGGCACTGTCTTTTGAAGGATCAATAACATTACAGAAGTCTGCATGTGCTCCCAGTGCTCAAGTGTCAACCCTGCGACTAACTGGCCTTTTTTTACTTTAGGGTGTAGTCTATTTAAGGCCCATTGTCGCTATAAAACTTTCTATATAGTCTTTAGTATGTTGATGTTTTTTACCAAATCCCAGACAGATCTCAAACCATGCTCTCAGAGATGACAGCATGCCAGTTACACTCCATTCAGGCACGTGTCCTTGAGTCTGGCAGACACAAACACCACTTTCCAAGGCTTTGTTTTGTCTAGGGCAAAGTCAACATGCAGCGCAGGTTGTTGTTGCTTTGTATGTGGCATTCCTGTTGTTTTCAGTCCTTGAGCAATGATGGTGGATGCGGCGTTGTTTGAAAGACACATTCCCAAATGTGTTGACTGATGAATTGTGCCGTCAGTCATGATGAAATGAGAATTGAAACAAAAAAAAAAAACGATATATCTACAACTGTGGGGCAAAGGCTTTCAGTCAGGCTGCAGTGAATGCTCTTGACAAGGGTTATTATTCTCGAATGACAAAAAATAAACAAAGACAAAACAAAAAGGAGACAAAAAGGTGGAATCTCTCATATCTGTGTTAACACTCCCTGGGATTTACCTCTACACTCATTTGTATACCCTGCACATGTGTCAGAGTGAGAAATCGGCAAGAATGAGAAAATTGTAAGCTATCATAACCAAGGGGCTGTCAAATTACGCCTTCATTGCAATTATTCTGCCATACGATTCAGCAAATTGTCTGATAAGCAATGGCTCGCTGTCTCCTGTCAAACCTTTGGCATCGCCACACAACATGGTACAGCTATGGCAATGTCTGTGCAAATCGTGTGTGTATGTTTGGGGCTAACCACGCAAGCATGCTAATGTAACAAGCTGTGTCAAGGGAAGATAGCGGCGGAGTGACAGGGGAAAAAATACACTCAGGAAGGAGGCCAGGCTGCTCAGCATAACAAAGCGCACGCATGTTGTTGGTGCATGTTGCATCACTTTGAAAACCAAGAAGGAAGGCACAGTCAGAGCTGTCAAAGCACAGGCATTAAAGGCTTATAACAAATCTATTCTCCAAAGAGTAATACTGGAATTAGGGCAAAACATGTAGGAAGAAGCTTTCCATGGAAACGTTTACTTTATAAGAGCAATGCACTCACTGTGAATGTCAGAATACAAACATCAAATAAACAAATCACAAGATAGCTAAGTCATATGGGCTAAAAAAAGCTGAAAAACATGTCAAATCTTAAAAGAAACAAAGAAGGCCATGACATGTGCCTCTCTCCTTAGCCAAGAATGGAAAACTGATTCTACAGTTTGCATGGGGTCACCAAAAATAGAGCAAGTGCAAGATTGGAAAAATGCCTGGATCAATGATTTTCAATTTCAAATGTAACTTTCAGATGATAGAGTTAGAATCTGGTGTAAGCATGAACACATGGATGTCTTCTGCTGCTGTAGCCCATCTGCTTCAATATGTGCTTCATTATGGATTCAGATGTTTAAGTTACTGTAGTCTAAGTACTACTTTAGCTATTGTGTTTTGACCTCAATCATCAAGAACTACTGATCACTATTTGAAAGGGTCACTGGGCAAGACACTTAACCCACAATGCCTTAAATGTGGTTGTGTGACTGTTCGGTGGTGGTTGGAGGAGCAATAGACACACGCTGGCAGCAATGGTTCCGTCACCACCAGTGTGTGATTGTGGTGTGAACGAATATTGCACAGAAAAAGCCATGTGGCATTGAAAAGCGCAATGTAAATTTAATACATTATAAATAGAGCATTCTCAGTAAACCCAAAAGTAAAGGATCTAAAATACCCACAAAATCCATTCTAACAGTTTTGGAATTGCTGCCATGTGATTTGTTCAATTCTACACTAATATTGGCAGTATACTGATAAAGTGGTAGCAGTGTTAGCTTAAGTGACGTAACATGGAAGACCCACCACTGTGTATGTCCCAGTCAGGCTAAACATGTGTCAAATAGTGTGCGTACTTTTAGCTGAGCTCATGGCTGGACTGGTGTCAAAATCCTGGTGGGAGCTGAATGAAAAGGTGCCTGTTGGCCCTGTCTATTCGCTGCACTGACCCCGGCATTGATGGGGTCAGCACCGGCAGCGCTTTTTTACCCATCAGCACTTAGAAAAAGAGAAAAGATTTGAACCTTAGCACACAGAGAGAATGAGACATAAACTGGAGACAGATGTCAAGAGATCAGAGGAAAAGAAACATAGATACTAAATAGGATTATCATACAGATGAGTAGACACAAATAATGTTCTAATGATGGATGTTTATGAAGCGCCATGCCGAGAAAGCAAACAGAGAAGAGGTAATGTTGGATTTGCCATTACAAAAGAATATACTAGCTTTAGTAACTTGAAGCAGTATTTATCTGTACAATGAAACGGTCTCAATCATGGTTAGAGCTCTATTGCCAGTGACACACACAAAAAAAACAAAGTCCTGGACTAAACTTTAAGCATATGTGCGATCAGGAATTACATCTCCCAGCCTAACACAAAGCCATATTCCCCAAAACTGTGATCTCATCCTTCTGACCTGAGCCAGTATTTTAAATGATGTCAAAATGCAAGTTTTCAATTTATCTTAACTAATATATTACAGGAGCATGGCTGATTAGTAACAGTTTTACCACATGGAGACATTTGGTCTTCCCTTCAATAAGAAATCAGAACATCCAAGATCAAATTAGTCTTTAAATGTTAAATTTGATAAAACATACAGTAATATAATGCAATTATAACTCCACCTGATTGGCATGGTTGGCTTGTTTTTTTTTTGCTCAATGTAGGATGACAATAAAAATTACTATTCGAATATTTCCATACAACCATTTTTTCTGCTGATGGGCTGAATTAAATGTCCTCAAATCTAGTTGGAAGAATGCAGTTTTGTAGTGCTAAATCCATGCATAATCCTTTGATTAATCAAATTAACTCTGGTTTGTTATCAGAAAAGTGATGTTAGCATGTAGGTAAGTGGAGTCTCCACATTGCTGCCTAAGTGGCTGTGTTTTTTGGGCCCAGAGAAGCCACAGCACATGAAGACTTTGCATAAATTTCAATTCAACAGAGAAATAATATGTAGAACTTCACTTCAACTCACTAAAACCTTCTTTCTTCCCTCTACTTTTTGTCTCCACTCACAAAAAAACTCCCAGAGATTCCCAAAAAAGAAAGGCCTTGTGGGATGTTTTCCAAAACATAATGGAACTAACATGGGGCTACATCCTAACAGGATCATATCATGGGGTTTGTCCAGTACAAAACACTTCACAGAAACAGTAATCTTGTTTTGGAGCTGCTAACCAATCCTCCTCTCTTGTTGTGTAGAGATGTGCTGCTGGTGCCAGTATGTAACTTTGTGAACACTACTTTTCCCCAGCAGTAACACAATCTGTGTGATATATAGTATGTATGATGCAATCTGCCTGAAACAAGCCTCTAATGCTGCAACACTATGTGTATATGGCCCCCATAAGGTTTGCTATGTCAGGGCTTTTTACTTTTCTGCACTTACAAGCTGATTTGGGGAGATAACACTTTCTCTGTGATTATTATCATCATATTCTATCATTATATGGGAGTCTATCTGGCACTGTGCAACACACCTGAGTGCAATATCTAAAGATTGTAAGCTGACAGCGCATCCCAATGTGCTTTTTACTGGCCTGTAAAAGTTTATATATACACCAGGGTTTTACTAAGTCAGACAGTTTTATATGTGGAATATGAAGCCTCTGCCTTGACTGTCAAAGCAGACACTGACAGTGAGAGATGGCTCTGTTTCCTTTGTGTTATTGAACTGCCTTTTTATCAAGACACAAACCGCTCTCTCACACTATGCACTCAGCACATTAGCACAACTGCACAATGCCATTTCCAGTTTGTGCCTGAATGACTCACCATTCTGACAGCTCTTCAATGAACAAATGCTCAAAGTCAAATTACCTTTTCAAGTCCCAAGCAGCAAACAATACAAAATGTCCCAAATGTCAAGCAGTAGATTTTTTTTATTAAATACGATTTACAACAAATAGTGTTTGTTTTTTTACTGAAAAGCTGCTTTTAAGGAGTTTTAAGACTACTACTTACAATAAAACACAATAAAGCATTAATAAGTCAATTTAAGATGTATTTGTGAAACTATATATAAGCACCTGAAGAGCAAGACATTGACCAAACACCCTATTATATAATGGTAAGAATTTTGTGCCAAGTTCACAGGTAAATACTTCATCCATTGACAAACAAAACCAAACTATCTAACAAGGGTAGAAGAATGAAATCACACACTTAATCATTATGTATTTCTTAACTGAATCCTTGTGGCAGTAGTTAGCATTTTCACATTATAATGAAATCCTTTTTAGAAATTCCAAGTCCAAACCAAGTCGTTTTTGGCACCTGAGTGAAGTTGGCACCCCATCAAACACAAATCTAATAGAAAACTATCATTATCGATTGTGCTGGCTTGTGCGAAACTTTCATTTTTGCTGTAAATTCTCCATGGTAAGTTGGTCTGATAATGATCAGGTTTAAATCTCAAAATTAACATGTGTATAAAACAGGCTTAATATCTTCATATATGGTGTATGACTAAATTGCTATAAACCATGACAGAATTACCTCTTTATTAGCTATAACCAGACAGCAAACATCGACATTATAAAACAGACTTCAAAATCCATGATGTATTTGTCATCTGGCAGATCTCAGCATCGCTGCCATAAATAATAAACACTTGCACTTAATCTCATCGCTCTTAGACTAAGTGGGTGTTATTCATGTTGTTGTATACGACAGTGATTAAGAGCTCTCACTTGCTGCTGTAAAACATTATGCACACATTTGAATACATTTCTATAGACACAGACAGAAGGCTACATTTATTCTATGCAATTAATTTGTGTTTTGTATGGAGTGTGTGTCAGGAAAAAGCACCTGTACTGTGTGTTGTAAACAGAAGCTGAGTACACCGCTAGGACATTCAAATCACAGCGAAGTAATGAACCTAAAAACTGCTCCAATTTCACTAATGGCTCCGACTGACCCTGGGCCAGATGTGTTGTGGCTTGTTTAATGACATATTCCGAAGCTTGTATTTGGGATTTGATTTTGCGATGAGCTCCGGAGTGAATCATTGGGGACGATAGGGACACATGCGGTAGGTGGAGGCAGTAAAAGCCAGAGCCCTCAGGCAGACGTCTATCAGTCTTGTGTGGCCGACTCATGCACACTTAACATCTGAAGTGCTCCAGGTGAGGTGTCTGCAAACATATGGCTTTGACAGCATTGCGGTGGTAAAATTAGGCTGCAGTGTTCATGAGGGGGAGAGGATCTTCATCAAAATGTCAGCAATGGTGTGGGAAAATATTGCTGGCAGTTATGATAGTGACAATAATCATTTATGGTAAGAGTGATATAGATCAGTGACATTCAAAAGCCTACGGTTTAGTCATGTCCATGCTTATCCGAACAACAAAATAAAAAAAAAGTTTTCAAATTTAGCTTTACATTTGACATGACCACATTGGCAGCAGAACCACCTCACTCTTCTTCATCACCACCTCTGCATCGGAACCATTTCATTACACTCCATCACAACCTCACCAGTAGAACCATCTCACCCTCCTCCATCACCACCACCTCAGCTGTAGAACCATCTCATTGTCTTTAATCATCACCTCAGCAGCTAAACTACTCCCTTCCATAACCACATCAGCAGCATAACCATCCAAGTCTCCTTTATCCTACCATACCTCGGCCGTACAACCATCTCATGCAACTCTGCCCCATCTCCATCTCAAGAGAAGAAACATTTAACACTCCACCATCACCACCTTAGCAATACTAAGTAGAGAATGTCAGGGAGTTATGATGATGGCAATGATCATACAAGTTACAATGATAAAGCTATATACATGTATATATTTTTCTCCAATAACCTCTTTGTTGAACTTGTAGTGGATCGGTTTAGTCCCAACACCAAAATTAAGTTTACTTTATATTAATTATGCAGTTGAAACAGAGCTCTGCAACGTCCCAATGCAGAATATTGATTTGTTGTTGCTTATGGGAACAATTCATGAATTATTGATAAGCTCTCCTATCTCGTGGATATTTGCATTTTGCCTGTCGTTTAACGCGACATTTAGGCTTTTATTCTGCTTTGATGGATGTTGTGTGAACCCTCTGCTCCTCCATCTTTGTTTTAATGTAATAACTTTGTATTGACACTGAACATTTGGACTTCCTATTACAGCGGTTACAATCCACCTGGAGGAAGTAAAAAAGTGGCAAGGGAGAAATAACCTAAAGCAACAAAGACGAGAATAAATCACCTGTCCTGCAGCGCCCGGGGCTCCGACCACATCCATACCTCGCTTAAACACGCAAAGATGAATCGTTTGCTATACCTCTTATGGCTCGCACCTAAGGGAACTATTTGCAGAAGAAACCTCTCCTCACTTTTCTGGGGTTATCTCCTCCAGCATTAACACAGCATCTCGCTTCCTAATTTATTCACATTTCTCATTCACCATCCACACCATCGCACAGAGGGAGGAGGTACCCACCTGCCTGTATCCCTAGAAACACATTAAAGCTCTCAGATTGTAAAGCAGGAGATCACTGGGAGCTGCCTCTAGACGCCTTGTGAAGCCTAGTACTGATCTTGCCGCCGCCAGCCTTTTCCCCACAGTGCGGAAAGCAAGCAAGCAGGCAAAAAACTGAAAATGAGAGAGGCAAGAAACACGCAGCTGTTACGGCAAATAAAAGCTGCTCCCAGGGCTGGAAGAGAAAGCAAAAGAGCCCATTTCAATTCACTAGCGCCTGTCTTCACATCTACAGTCAGGTGATTGTGTGAAGAGACGGGTGGGAGAAGCAATGCCTTACTGAGCGCGGTGTGTAGAAAGTGTGTCACTGTCACAACTGTCACTCATGTCTGAAACAGGCTTCGGCAGAATAATGGACAACTGTAAGGACCAGAAGAGAGAGAGAGATTTCAAAACCAGGGCTTGAAAATGGTTCAGTGGAGGTATTTAGGGAATTAAGTGCAACAAAGTGGAACAGATTGTAAGATTTTTTTTTAGTGTCAGTGGGTTTACACTTGTCCTGTAATGTAATCTTTGAATATACATCATCTTTATAAGAATCACAACTGCATTTGTGATTGCATGCAGACTTGATATTTATCACTTGTTTTGTTTAATTTTTACCT